>NTPY01000391.1:199721-225404 GCA_002922825.1 Brachionus calyciflorus
CAGGCGCTGTTTTATTTAGTCGTTTAAAATCTCAAGAATTTCAACCGCATACATTTTTATGTAATCAAACAAATTTTACATTTATTCTAAATCAAAGCTTGGCTATGAATAATTTAAATAGTACCCAAGAAGTTGTGGATTTTTATCCAAAAAATCCAGCTTTAGCTTATTTATATTCGATTTCATCAATTTGGTATTGTTTGTTCAGTTTTATATATATGATTGTGTTTGGCAGTTTGTTTAGCCTAGTCTATTCTTTTGTTAAAAATCGAAGCTTCGATGCCGATTCTGATTTTAAAGAAGAGAGAAAACAATATTTATTCATATATAGAATGTTTAAAATGACCAGGGTACAAAGCGAAAAAGCAGATTTAATTCAAATTACTTCATTTTAAAATAATAATCAATTTTCTTATTTTTTTTAGTCAACTTTTTTAGCATCATAATCAAAGATAATTTTGATTTGCCATAAATCTTAGTATGTGAATAAATTATTTGACAATTTAAATTTTTAGTATGTTATCATTTAGAAGTAACTAAAGTATTTAAACAATTTTGGGTGATGTATCAAGGATTTTAAGCTAAAAAAAAGCATCTAGTTTTTACGATCGTTGATTTTAAGATTAAAAATAAATTTTGTTGATTATTTTAAAGCCTTATTTTAAATAATTTGGAAATATTCGGGACTACTCTATTTCTTGATCACCAGCTGGTCATAAATCTAATAAAGAAATATCGCTATTTAATTTACCGATCAACTCGTTACAAAATTAATAATAGGAAAAAAACAAATTTAACTTTCTGAACAAAATTTATTGTTTCTATTAATCATAAATTTCAACAAATTATTTTCTCATAAAAATTAAAGATAATTAAAAAAATATTTCCGAATAAAAATAAAAATGACACTATTAAAATTATCATATCAAAAACAAAATAAAATTTGACTTGTTCAAATACTTTACTCAAAGTTTCTTAATAAGTTAAATATATTTAAAATTCAAAATATTTTTTAAGCTTTTTGATGCATTTATGAATTGTCTGATATTGTTTTCAAGATATCTCTTTTGTATGTGTAAATTTTGGTAAAAAATCCTGGATAATTTGGAAGACACTGCCTTTTTGAATTTTGAAGTTTCATTACAACATAAGAAGTAATTCCTTCTAAATACCATTTTTGATCAGTTTTATTAAATGAAAATAATGGACCACCACTATCACCAGAACAAGTCATTGTATAAGGTCGCCTAGTTGGTGATTTAGTACAAAAAGTAGAATCTTTTTCCCATTCATTATTTATTTTACATTTAGAATCATCATTAATTACTCTAAGATAAGTTTCTTGTAGTTTGTTAGGTACTTCAGGATCAAAAGTTTTGCTTATTGAGCCCCACCCAGCTGTAACTAAGCACTTGTCTATAAAATTTTCACTTGGTGTTTGAGATAGTTCAATAGGCTGAACCTTGTCGTCAAATTTGATTCGCGTTTTGAGTTTTAACAATGCCCAATCATCTTTAAGGATATTATCAAAATCAAAATCTGTAAATACTTTTTCAACAATGTAGACTTGAGAAGATGAATATTCATTCAGTTTATCTAGACCAACTATGATAGAATATTTTTCGTTTCCTACATCATAAAATGACTCAATACAATGTCCTGCTGTAAGTACCCATCGATCATTTAGAATACTACCACCACAAATATGTGTATTACCATAAAGGTTTGATTTGTAATGAAGCGACACTATGAATGGATAACTATGAGGTTCGGCATCATCACCATCAATTATCCTATTTGTTCCATTAGCTTTAAATTCATTTTTATCACAATAGGAACCAATTGGTAAGAATAAATAAAGGCAAAGCCCTAATATGCCTAATGAAATAAGTAAAATCGCTCCTATTGAAATTATAATCTTTAATTTGCGATTCTTTTTTGGTCTTTTTTGATAGATAGTTGGATATTCCTGGACTCCAAAATTGTTCATTTTTTTTAATACTTTTAATACTGCCTTTTAGTTTAAGTATTTATATCATTTAAAAAAAAGTTAATTACTCAAGAATCTTTATTTAATAGTCAATGTTGTCACTGGTTACATTTTTATTTTGGTAAAACTTAACAATATTATCTTTTTTAGTCATTTTTTTTTATATTTAATTAAAAATAAACTGTTTAAAGATGAAATCACAAATTAAAATTAGAAATTACACTATAAAAAGAAAAATAAATGAAAAGATACTACTAAAGAAACATTCTCATTTATTTTGAGACCCCTACTTATTTTTTACTTTTAATTAAGTTTTTGTTCGATTTGTTGGATTTTCTAAAAAACATTATTTTCATATTCGTGACGATTTTGATAAAATAATTATCGTATCCAAGTTCTGAATTCCGATTCATATTCCTTGACCTGAATAAAAATTTTTTGCCGAAAATCCTTAGTTTTTGAGAGGGTTTTGTGTTTTCTTGAAAAAAAAATTGTTTTTTGCATTTTTTCAAATTACATGATAATTTAGGCCAAGGAATTATCGATTTTAATATTATTTTTATGATAGGATCGCATCTTTAAAGTAAAAAACAGGTCTTTTTTTATCAAAGTCGAAAATGGACAGGGTCTTGTTATAACCGACCTCAAATTCGTTCTCAGTTCGTCGAGAGGATTGAGATTATATATAGAACATGTGCAATATCTGAAAAAATAGACCGCATTATTCTTCACTTATGCCATTTTTTTCCCAAGTCAAGTCATTTCTTTGCTTTATTTAAGCATTTAATTTAAATTCAAGTTAAGAATTTCAATATTAAAAGTCAAATCAAAACTATATTCAATTTGACAAACACGAAAAAAACCTTTGTTAAAGAATGCCTTAGAAAGAACCGGCAAATATTTAAGCACTATATAAATCATAAGAATTCGCTTAAGAAACAAAACTGGTAGAAAAATTACACAAAAAATGAGAAAATATCGAAATTTATAACCACATTGAAAATTCAATATATTTTTAAGTTAAATATTAAAAAGATAAATAAACAAAATAAATTTTTTTATTTTTTGTTAAATAAAAAATAAAAGTAATTCAAAAACAAAATCATTTAGAACATTTGTGATTCGTTTAAGGTATCTCTCATTTGAATGAAACAAACAAAAAACTGAAGAAATAAACAACTTTTAACTTCATTATTTATTGTGATGATCCTATTGCTGTTTAAACAAGTTTAAAATTACTTTTAAAAATATTTTATAATTAAAAAAAAAAACTTAAACTTACTTGCAAAACCTTCATTTATTCGAATTAGAAAACAAAAAGAAAAAATTAAAAAATTATTTTAAAAATTTTAATTAAAAAAAATTTAACATGCTCAGACCAATCTCTATCAAAATCTTTTCAAAAAATTTCAACAAAAAAAAACTATAACTCTGTAAAACATTAACTCTTTATCCTTAACTTAAAACTTACTTAAACCATCTTTGTTTAATTTAAAAAAAATAATTTTAATTTTTTGTGTATTTTCTTTTGATTATTTAATTTTGATTTGATCGAAAATAATAATTAGAAAAATTACCTATTTCTGGTGTGTGTTGATGAATTTCGTCGAGAACATGTTTCATAAATTCCGAAGTACTAGCAGTGCCACCAATGTCAACTGTTTTGACATTACGCTGTGAAATAGTGTTTATAATAGCATTTCTAACTACACTACTATGTTGATCCAAGCCTAAATATCTAAGCATATTAGCAGCTGAGAATAACATACCACTTGGATTAGCACTATTTTGACCAGCTACACCTCTGCCTGAATTTCTTGTACCTGATTCAAAAAGAGCTACATTTTTACCATAATTACTACCAGCTACTAAACCAGCTCCACCAATAAGACCAGCACAGACATTGGCTACTATATTGCCATATAAATTAGGCATTACCATTACATCGAATTGTTGTGGTTTAGATACCAATTGCATGCATGTATTATCAACAATCATAGTCTCAAATTTAATATCTGGATACCGTTGGGCTACTTCGCGACAACTAGCCAAAAATTGTCCATCACCCAATTTCATTATATTTGCTTTGTGAACAGCTGTTACTTTTTTACGACCGTCTTTTTGAGCTTTTTCAAAAGCAAACTCGGCTATTCTCAATGATTTTTCTCTTGTTATAATTTTCAAACTCTCAACAACACCACTCACACTTTCATGTTCTAAATTCGAATACTCACCTTCGGTATTTTCTCTAATAATTAATATATCTAAATTATCATGTCTTGTCTTAACATTTGGTATCGATTTACAACGTACTACATTGGCGTATAAATCTAAACGTTGTCTCAAAGAGACATTGACTGACTGTGATGTTGGATTATTATGATCTGTCTCAATGTTACCCTTAATACATACACCATTTCGCTTGACGGCTAAAACAGCTTGGTCTATTAGTGAATCCGTGGCTGTTTTACTATTGAGATTTATTTCTTCGAATTCAATTGGTGCTCGTGCAGCTCTCAATGTTTCTTTAACATGAAACATCATTTCTGGACCAACACCATCACCTGGTATTAATAAAACACGATTTTTACCACCGTATTTAGTCGTAAAAACATCCGAGCTTAAACTTCTTGAACATACTACTGTCATTTGTTTTAACAAATGAGAACTTTTGACAAGACTTTTGTTCATTTTTTTGAAACCAAGGTGAATTTCTAAATTAGATCACAAAAATAAAAGGAAAATTAGATCCTTAATAAACAAAAAAAAATTTTTTTTTTCCAAAAAGTTTAATGATTGCAAATTATGTTGTTTTTTTTTTTTATTTTCTTGCATTATTAACTAATGCAGCACGCTTCAAAATCAAGTAACTCTTTGTAAATGTATACATGAGTAAAAAACAACCAAAAAAAAAACGCTTTTTAAAATAAACTACTAATTCTGCTTTTGAAAAATTATTATTATTATTTTTTATTTATTATAAAAAGTAAAGCGTTCAAAAAAAAGAAAGAAATAGAATTAGTTAATAATAAGAAAAATGAACTCGGTAAGTGTAACCCCTTTAAAGTCAAAGCATTTGACATATTGTAATTATTTGTTTTGTTTTTAAAAAGAAATTCCTAGCTAGACAAACTAGTCTATTAATAAAGCGTTTTTATTCATCTGTACCAGAAGTACGTAAAGTAACATTGATACCAGGTGATGGTATTGGTACTGAAATAAGCGCTAGTGTACAAAAAATATTCGATGCTGCTGGTGCACCTATTGAATGGGAGGCTGTTGATGTAACACCAGTAAAAGGTGTTGATGGAAAGTTTAGAATACCACAAAAAGCTATTGATTCAGTAAATGCTACTAAAATAGGTCTTAAAGGTCCATTGGCCACACCAGTCGGCAAAGGTCATCAATCTCTTAATTTAGCACTTAGAAAACAATTTAATCTATTTGCTAATGTACGACCATGTAAATCAATCGAGGGATTCAAGACTCCATACGATGATGTTGATATTATTACAATTAGAGAAAATACTGAAGGTGAATATTCGGGTATTGAGCACACAATTGTACCAGGTGTTGTTCAAAGTATTAAGTTAATTACTGAACCAGCTTCAAGACGTGTAGCTGAATTCGCTTTTCAATATGCTACTTTAAATAAACGAGAAAAAGTAACTGTTGTTCATAAAGCTAATATTATGAGACTTTCTGATGGTCTCTTTTTGAAATGCGCACGTGAAGTAGCCGAACAATATCCAAATATTAAATTTGAAGAAATGTATTTGGATACTGTTTGTTTAAAAATGGTACAAAATCCAGGTCAATTTGATGTATTAGTCATGCCTAATTTGTATGGTGATATATTGAGTGATTTGTGTGCTGGTTTAATTGGTGGTCTTGGTTTAACACCAAGTGGTAATATTGGTGAAGGTGGTTCGGCTATTTTCGAAGCTGTACATGGTACTGCACCAGATATAGCTGGTCAAGACAAGGCTAATCCAACAGCTTTATTACTTAGTGGTGTTATGATGTTGAGACATTTAAATATGTATGATCATGCTCGTCGTATTGAGCAAGCTTGTTTTGATACAATTCGTGATGGTAAAAATATAACTGGCGATTTGGGTGGCAAAGCTAAATGTTCTGAATTTACTGATGAAATTTGCAGAAGAGTTAGAGATTTATAAGAAAATTAGACCGACAACAACAAAAAAGAATTAAATATTAGTTGTTTTTTTTTTTTAAGCTCTCGTTTTCTTCTTTTCTTTGGAAAAAAAATTTTGAAACAAAATAAAAACAAAAAATACAATAATCTTTTTAAGTTATTTCAACTTTTTAACTTTTTTTTTGGACAAAATCATAAGAAACTAATAATCGAAAATGTTTTCTTGTGTTTTCAATTTAAAAAAAAATAAATAAAAAAATTTTAAATTCAAACCAAAACAGAGTATGTTTTATTAAATTCTTGACTTTTTTTTCTAAGATGGTTTCGATGATTTGTAAATTTTTAGATTTTTAAAATTTTCATCTCGTCATTGAATAAGACTTGGGCTCAGGTTTTTTATTAAAACTTTGATTAAATTAAGAGTTAATTATTAAAAAAAAACTTTATTTCAATAAGTATTTTTTAGGTAATAATTTTGACAAATTTTTTTCCCCAGAAATAGGACACTTGGTTGACTTTTTCTTTTAAATCTCATAAAACTTTTATCCATTTGAAGATTGGTTATGATTTTACTATTTTATAAAACGCTTTCCTTGTTTTAATATGTTCTTCAGAAATCTGATTTGTTATAATTCCATTATTCGTTAAGAAACCATATCTAGGCTCATTATTGAATTTAAATTTTATTTTGTTTTTGAAATTGTTCTCTTGCTCAATGATCTCAATATTGTTAGCTGTTTGACATTTAGCCACAACGAGTTCTCCATTATTATTATAAATGATCGTACTTTTTTCAATTCCAAGAAAATTCCTTGTATCTTCTTTAAAGTCATTTATCATCATAATTAACATAATACAATATTTCTGATGAACCTTCCAAGATACTTAGTTTTTTATTTGAAGTAGGGCATAAGTCTTAAAGTCGATAATTGAAAGAATTAAATCTGGATCAACATTAATATCGTTTTTTAAAGGAAGCTAATTGACTGCCGAATTTTCCTCTGTAAAAGACCGTTTAACTACATTTCGTTGAGATTGATTATAAAATTTTTAATTGTTAACTTTATAATAAAGAGGTTTTTGTTATGCCTTTAAAGGTTCAAACAATAATTTTCGACCCGCCAATCTTTGATGCCAAATTTTTAGATTTTCACTTAATTAGGTAAAAATTATTTTTGGTATTATTTACATAAGTTAATTGATTTTAGAAATACATTTTAACATCAAATAATTCGCTGCATATTTTTTTTAAAAGCAACATAGTTTTAGAACTGGCTTTTCATGAATCATTAGTAACTTGGGTTAAAGCCCTCGCCAGTAAATCTTTATTTAAAACTTCTTTTTTGACCAATCGGGTTTTTGAACTTGTCTTAATCATTTGTGATTTTTACTATCAAAATAGTAGATATAAAATACAGGAAAATTAATTTCAAATTTCACCTTAAAAAAAGACAAAAAAAATTTGCTTTTTCTTATAATTTCAAAATATATAAATGCAAATTTGAAATATATTTATAATTATAGAAAAAATTTTGAAGCTTTTTTTTTTTGCTTTTTTATTCTATTTTTGAAGTTTATTTAAATGAAATATGGATCATATGAATACAATTCCGAATTCACCTGCTGTCAATTATCAAATAATGAATCCGACAATGATCCAAAATCAAAATAACCAAATTCATCCAAATTATCAAAATCAAATTTATCAACAACAAAATGATCATCATCAAATTCAACAAAATCAACAACAACAACAACTTCAACCGCAATATCATCAACAACAACAACAGCAACAACAACTACCACAAGGCACAGAACTCGATCAAAATGACCTAGGTCAAATTTTAAAAATATTTCAAAAATATAATCTCAAAGAATCCGAGGAAATATTCCGAAGAGAATTGAATAAAAAAAACGGAATTGAAGTTTCTTTAGACCCAAGTCAAAAAGAACGTGAATTTTACTATGACATCTACGAGAGTCTAACTCGTTTTGTCGATTCAACCAAAGAGAATAAATACGAACTATCACAAGTTCTCTATCCAATATTTATACACTTGTACATGGACATGATAAACAAGGATTACATTAAACTAGCTCAAGAATTTTATACAAAATATCATTCAATACAAACGCCAAATCATGCATTAGATGTTAAAAAACTCAAGCTTATCAATAACAAAGATCAATTGGCCAGAAGTGAATTTAAAGAGACATATGGTACGACTAAATATAATGTTAAATTATCCGATGATTCCTATCGACTCTTAAAAGACTTTGTCAAAATGAAAAATTCTAAACCTTTAGTTGACTTGATTAAAGAGAACATGATGCTAGAAAGTATTTTACAAAAAAAATTTAATTTTTTTTTTTAGAAAATATAAATTAATTTTTTTCAAGTTTATAATGGACCATTAAGAGATTATCGCCAACAAAATCAAAGCTCTGGTGGTCTATTGGGCGAAGCTAATTCAAATAATAACACAGAGAAAATATATTATGGTTTATTAAAAGAACCAGAACAGGGCGAAGAAGCCGAGGAATTAGCGAATGAAGCTGGCGATGATGCGACAGAAAAGCCAAAAAAACGCAAGAATAAACGCGATGCTTTATTAAATAAAAAAAATCGTCAAGATCCAAATGCACCTCAATTTACACGCATTCCATTACCAGAAATGTAAAAAAAATTAAATTTAATCTGCAAAAATTTTTTTTTTGATTTTTCTAATTTTTAAAGACGAAGTATAGACCGTATAAATCGAAAACAAGCATTGAAGGATTTTGTTAAAAGAGCACGTTTAGGTCCCGAATCACTGCCATCAATATGTTTCTATACAATTCTTAATTCTTATAATTTGGTTAATTGTATAGATTTGAGTGATGATTCGTCATGGTTGGCTTTAGGTCTATCCGATTCAACTGTACGAATTTGTACATTAAATGAAAAGCTTAAATTAAAAACACTCAAGACACTTAATGATTTGGAATCATTGGATAAAGAGTCTGATGATATTTTTAATTTGATGTTTGACGAACATTCCGGCGTTGATCATCGTACTTTAACAGGTCATTCTGGGCCTATTTATGGAGTTAGTTTTAGCCCTGATAAATATTTTGTAGTGTCTGGTTCAGAGGATGGTACTGTTCGATTATGGTGCTTATTGACTTTTACATGTTTAGTTAGTTATAAAGGACATAATGGCCCTGTTTGGGATGTCAAATTTGGTCCTTATGGTCATTATTTTGCTTCGTGTGGAATGGATAGAACAGCTCGTGTTTGGGCTACAGATCAATATCAATCACTTCGATTATACGCTGATCATTTAGCTGATGTTGAATGTTTATGCTTTCATCCGAATTCAAATTATCTCGCTACGGGTTCAAGCGATCGTACAATTAGAATTTACGATTTGGCTAGTCTAAAAGAAACACAACAAGTGAGACAATACACTGGTCATAAAGATGCTATAAATGTTATTGAATTTTCAGCTTGTGGTCGTTATTTAGCCTCAGGTGGTAATGATTCTACTATTTTAATTTGGGATATATCAACTTCAGTCATTGTAGCTAATTTAACATCGCACAAAGATGCCATTTATTCTCTTGAATTCAGTCGTGACAACACTGTATTTGCATCTGGTGGTCTAGATAATACAGTTAAAGTATGGAATATGGCAAAATTGACTAAAGATGTCGAACAATCCGAAGATTTTACCAAATTTACAACGCGTAATGAGACTCAATTAGAAATTGGATCATGGCAAACTAAGCTAACACCAGTTTTAAATTTACATTTTACAAGGCGAAATTTACTCGTTGGTATAGGGCCTTTTAGAGATCGTAAAAAATAATAATTTAACTATTAATCAATTAATCAAAAAAAAAACATTCTAAATGTAAATAAATAAAATTATTGCCTCTTTTTTTTGTTCGAATTGTAAAAAATTTTTTATAAATTTACCTCACAAGGTTTAAAATCCTTTTTGAATAAATAATTAAAAAAAAAAAAATTTTTTTCTAATTTTTATTTTAGAAATGCTGAGACGAATTGTAAAAACGAGTAAAGTATTTAATGTTTTTGCAGTTAGAAACTCGTCATCGGCAAATAGTAACTTTCAATATTGTTTAAACTTAGTTAAAAATAATGATTATGATGCTTATTTGACAACATTGATAACACCCGAAGAGATTTTGAGACCAGCATTTGCAATTAAGGCTTTTAATGTAGAGATATCGACCATTGGTAAATCGAATATAGACCATCGAATTGGCGAAGTTCGAATTGTCTATTGGAAAGAGCAAATTGATAAAGTATTTAATTCAATTAAAAATAATCAATCATCAAATTTTCAATTTAGTGATCCCATAGCACAAGAAATTTATTTAATGGCAAAGAATTATAATTTGAGCAAAGCCTGGTTTAGTCGATTTATAGACGGTAAACGAAATTTTTTAAAAATGCAACAATTCAAGAATTTAGATGAATTGGAAAAGTATGCCGATACAGGAAATGTCAATTATATTTTATTCAATTGTTTAAATATTAAAAATGTTGATTGTGACCATGCGGCCAATCACATAGGCAAAGCTCAATTTTTATGTTATTTAACAAAGAATATTCTTAAAAAACCAAGTCAAATAGTGTACTATTTACCTGGTGATTTATTAGTCAAACATAAAATATCCCAACAAGATTTATTTAATTTTAGCGAGAGAATTCTAAGACCCAAGAGACAAAATTTAAAAGATTTAGCTTTTGATTTATGTACGAGAGCTAATGAACATATTAAATGTGCACGTAATTTAAGCTCAAAGATAAACGAGAAAGCAAAACCTTTACTAGCCGGATCGATAAGTTGTGAGGTTTTTTTGAACAAAATGGAAAAGTATGATTTTGATTTAATGGAGCCGAAAATGAATTCTCAATTTAGAGCTACTTTTTTGACTAAGTTAATAATAGCAAAAATTAAAAATAATTATTGAATATATTTTTTAATTTCAAAATTTCAATAAAAAGTAAAAGAATATAATCTTCTCCTGACTAAATTTCATTTTTATATTGTTCAGTCATGTTCAAGAACATGTGATGATGACCATTTTTTTTGTATATATACGCATCTGGTTATTAGCTCGTTCCTGACAAAAAATTTCTCAAAAAAAGTTTTTTTTGAAGGGCATGTTAAAGTTTTTTGTCAATTTTCTTTTTTTCAATTTTTTCGACCAACAAAAATCGCTCTGCAAAACACTTAAAAAGATTTTTACTGGCAAAAAAAATGATGAATAGTGAAGCAAAATTTGCTGCACTTGTTTGCAATGTCTGCAAAAAATTTTGCAATTTTAATTGCGTATCTAAATTAGAGTAAATTTGCACAGATTTCTAAAATGTTGCAATAAAAATTATTTTCTGCAAATTGCACGCCATTAAAAAAGTCTTACTTAAATACGCGATTAAAATTGCAAATTTTTTTGCAGACGTTGCAAACAAGTGCAGCAAATTTTGCTTCACTATGCAATATTTTTTTTGCCAGTAAAAATCTTACTCAAAGTTATTTGGTGAATTTAGTAAAATTTTTCACTAACATTTTGGCACATAAATTGCACCCAAACTCAAACCAAAAAAATTTTATTATGAATTCTCTGATCTGTATCGAATTATTAATTGATCTATTTTTTTTTTAATTGAATGTAAAAATTAGACTTTTTAATGAAAATTTAATGTGTTATTTGAATTATTTTTCACTCTAATTATTGACGTGAGCTGAAGTTTTCAAATTAGTCCGTTCACCAGTTCATAAAAATCTCAGTTCACCCATCAAGGTAGCGCCAATTTTAGTTGATAAAAAATAAATCGCCTTTCTTTTATATCTGGACTAACTGCGATTGTTGTTTTTACAAGTCTTTTAATTCTAATTGTTGTAGATTCTAGGTTTGAGATACTGTTTAGGAGTTTTTGCGAGGTGTACCTGTTAAGCTTGAAAATTATACGAATAGCTCTATTTTGATTAACTTGAAATTCTTTAAATTTTTTAGAAATATTAAATGGATAAAAATTTTTTTAGAAATATTAAAAAACGAATTGCAGTGGCTCCTCGGTTATATCCCACACCACTTATATCCCATTTTGTATATATCTCCTTTTTTTTTAAGAACGATATCCCATAATTTAAATAAAATCACAATTTTTTCGTCTCCTTAATTCAACTAAATAATATAAATATGTTTCAGTTAAAACCTCAAAAAAATTATTTTAAAAAAGATTGTTGAAGACATCCTTATAATTGAGAATTTGTTGACAGATCGGGTCATCCCAGATATCAAATTTAAATCTATCCCATTTTAGTTTTATCCCCAAAAATCGCCTGGACGAAAGGGGGGATATAACAAAGTAACGACTGTATTTTTAATCGAATTTTCATATTTTGCATACTCCCGAGATTTTTTTAACTCTCTTATAGTTGCACAATTTTATCTTCGCAGACACAATTATTGCAATTTTTATTAGAGTTTGAATATTTTTTAATTGTAAAATGTAAAAAAAATTCACAATACAGTCTGACCTCGATTTTGTTTACTGCCTCGGGAACGCTAAAAAAGTTAACAAAATCAAACGTAAACAAATTCGAAAATTTTTCTTATAAAAATTGACTATTTATTTTTATTTTAAAAAAAATATAAGAAATCGATTAGCAATATACGGTTTAATTTAAAGGATAATTTCAACAAATTGAAGTATTTCATTGTCTTTATTTGTTAAATTTCGATATCATCAGTCTCCTCTTCAATAGAATTTAAAGTTTTCTCTTCAAGATCATATGAAACTACATCTATAGTTGTAATATCTAATGGTTTAAGGTTTGTAAATTTTTATCATAATCAATAAAATCAACAAATTTTAAGGCGTGACTATCAACTTAATCTATAGATTAACTATAAAAAAAAAAGAAATAATATATCCTTTTTTTTTAAAGATGACCTAACCATTTTTAAAAATAATAATACAAAAAAATAGTATGTGTTAACAAATTCAAACGACATATACATGTAAATAAATTAGATATAATTCGAAAAAGTGTCAAAATTTTGTTAACAAATTCAAAATTAACAAATTCGAATTCTTTTATAATGGAAAAAGATATTGTTAACGAGCGTCATTATAAAAATGTTAACAAAATCGAACGTTAACAAAATCAGCGTTAACAAAATCGAGGTCAGACTGTACCACTTTTTTAAACAAGAAAATTAATAATGATAAAATCATTAGAGAATTTTTAATTAATTTAAAAAAAATTAAAAGCGTTTTTTTGTTAAAAACTGTTAAAAAAATGCTCATTTTTAAAATAATCAGTGTCATTTTCTTTATTTAATTTGTTTTTTAGATTTGTTTTTGACACAAAAGTACGTGGTTTTTAAAATGTTTGTTTTAAAATAAAATAATTCCTTATAAAAATTAAGATTTCTTCAAGGTTCTATTTAATTTTAATTTAATTCACTCGGAAAAAAAATGCTTCTAGAAACTATCGATATTTTGAATAAATGTCTTGGTTTTTTGGCATTGCTTCTTTTTATATTTGGCTTCATTGGAAACACACAAACAATTTTAGTTTGTAAACGCAAGGCTCTTAAAAATATAACAACATTTAAATTTCTAATGGCCATATCTACATCCGACATATTTGCTTTATCAGTGTGGAATATGAATTTATTTTTACGAGCTTATTTTGGAATTGTTCAAGAGTATCTTTCATTGACATGGTGTAGAATATCAATCTTTTTTCAATATTCAAGTTTACAATTTAGCGTTTGGCTTTTGGTTTTTTTATCAATAGACCGATATTTATCAGTGTATTACAACGGATGGAGAAAGCTATACTCAACGCCCAGAAATGCTAATCTATTTATTTTATGTCTATGCTTTATAATTTCTTTAATTAATTGCCATTTATTGATACTCAACGGTTTTGATGAGATAGTAAATGGTACAATCATAGTTAAGTGTTATAGTCCTAAATTTTTTTTCGAGTTTACAACTTACATACCAATTTATCACAAATTTCACTTGTATTTTTATTCATTAATACCATTTTGTATTCTCTTAATAGTCAATTTGCTTCTTATTAAAAATTCATTTAAACCTATCAAACTTCGTGGCCTAGTCTCAAGACAACGCAAAGAAAAAGCAAAAACCTTAAGTTATACAATTGTTGCATTAACATTTATGTTTTTTTTTACATCATTGCCATATACACTAACAGCGGCATATTGGTATTATCAAATAATAGACACTCAATTGAGTTATTTTCTCTATCATGTATTAACATTTGTATCATTTACCTATCATGGTTTTAATTTTATTGTATTCTATTGTACTAATGTTAAATTTTGGAAAGAATTTAAACTCATGTACAATTTAAAATAATTTTTTTTTATTTGTATTTTTTCGGTCTTAAAATCAAGATCATTAAAGATTTCCGATTTAAAAAAAAATTCAATAATTATTTCAAATAGAGGGTCTATAAACATTTATTTAATTAATAAATCAAAATTAAATAGATAATTTAATCAATTTTTTTACTACCATACACAGCTTGATGAATCATAGAACCAATTCTATAAAACCAATAAACATTTAGAACATCAAGAGCACCACTAAACCCACCAAAAATAGCTTTCCACAAAGTAGGAATATTATTCCATAAATCCATAGTAGAATACTCATAAAAATAAATATTCCAATGTGGAACTATCGGGTATATTCTTACCAAACAAAATGATACAAATAAAAACAAACCATTCAAATAGTATAGTTTTGAATTAGTCATTTTTAAATTAAGCAACATCCAACCAGTATTAACAAACACTGTTGACAATTCACTCAAGCAACGAACAACAAGTAATAAAGCAAAATATCCATATTTCTTTAACACAAAAATTAAAAAAAATTTTTTTATTTTAATTCTTTCATAAAGACTTACTAAACTAATGTAACATCCAGTTACGGAAACAATATGATGAATCATAAATACAAAATCAAATATTTCATTGTAATAGTACAAAATTAAAAAAAAATCTTTTAATAAAAAAATTTAAAAAAAAAATTATTTTTAAATTTTATTTGAAAAAA
Source organism: Brachionus calyciflorus (assembly GCA_002922825.1). Taxonomy (NCBI): domain Eukaryota; kingdom Metazoa; phylum Rotifera; class Eurotatoria; order Ploima; family Brachionidae; genus Brachionus; species Brachionus calyciflorus. Next base: position 214,992 of record NTPY01000391.1, read on the forward strand.
AAAGAATACCATAAATAAAGTATCCTAAAGCAATGTGATAGGTCAGACTTAATGTTTCTGAAGTGTACCTATATTTGTAAAAAATAATTAATTTTTTTTTTTGAAAGAAATTGATTAATTACATTAATTTATTATTGAATATATTTTCATCTGTAAAAAAGACATGTGCACCTCTAAGACACACTACACCAGCATGAACAGCTGAAACAATTCTAGACGCAAATTCAATTTGAACTGCTTTATCTAATTTATCAAATTTAGTCCAACATTTACCTAATAATTGAAAACTAACCATATATAACAATGAGAATATAAATGTATAATTTAAAAATTGATAATCTCCTTCTAAATACATTGTCTAATTTTTTTTATTGCATAATCAAAAATTTCTAAAATCAACTCTAGAAAAAAAATTGAAAATTTAAATTTAAGTTAATAATTTTTTGAAAATTTTTTCAAAATTATTTTTGAAAAAAAAAATTTTTTTTTCTTTTGTTGAATGTTTCCAATCAATCTCTTTACCTTTTCAGTGCTGAATAGAAAGAAACGTGTTCTTAACATACTATATAAATTTTATGCTTGAAAAATTAATCTAATTTCAAAGATATCTTACGATTTTTTTTTTGAATATGTTAATTAATTATCTTAAATAATGATAATGCAACTAATAAAAAAAAGTAAAGCTATCTCTTTGAAATATTAACTCTGAATCATAATTTTTCTTTCAATAAATTCTATGCACCTCTTTATCAATAACTTCTCTAAATGCTCTTTATTATTAATTAGAAATTGTATCAGGCAAACTTAAATTTATTGAAAATTTATGCTAATTCAATCTAAAAATTACTGCCAATATTGAAATAAAAAGCTTTGTTTTTTTTCCTAGTCGGATAATATTAATTTTAAGGAAAAAAAAAAGTATTTTTATAGTGAAAAAAAATTTTATTAAAATAAGTACAATAAAAAAAGAGAAAAAAAAATATTTTTTTTTGTTTTTCTCTAATAAATATTTACAAACACAAAAAATAAGAACAAAAAAAAGATAAAGTTTAACATGTAACATTAATGAGATGACAAACAATACAAAAAAAAATTAAAAATTTATTCATTATTGGTTTTTTTAGCAAATCGTCCACCTTGCCCACGAACTCTATTCATAGCATGTTTATGTCTAGACTCGTGTAAAAATTTTTTCTAAAAAAATATGAACAAAATTAAAATTTAGTTATTTTTTTGTTGTTGTTGTTATTAGACTCACCTTTCTGACTCTTGGTATACGACCTTCATTTTCCAATCTTGCCCTAGCCAAGCGCCTTTTCATTATCCTATTATACTGTTTAGCATTAACATACAAAGGCTCTTCATCTCCACCATCACTTGTCGGCGTATCTGCACCACCAGTATAATTCTCAACATTATTTACTAATGAACTAATATCACTGAAATTTTGAACTGGTTGTCTTTGAACTTGTGTCATTCCCTGATTATTGGGCATCATCATTACTATATTTCCATTATTAGAACACATTTGTTGAGCTGGAATTGGGATCACTTTTTGAATAAATAAATAAAATAATATAATTGTCTTGAAATTTTTCTAAATAGTTTTCTAAATTACTTTGATGTCCTCCTGGTTGATCAGGATTTTGAACTATAATTGCTTGTTGTCCATCTGGTAATGACACTACTTGACCATGAGTAAAACTATTTGTCATTTGTTGACCATAAACCAACTAAATTATTTTCAAATTCAAAACTATCATTCAAACTTAATAAATTGATAAATAATACTTGTTGATTGCTGAGTAAGGCTCCTAAATTAGCGTATGTTTGTGCATTATGATCATATTGATTTTGATCGTCAATATCAGTTTTAATTTCATGAATTTCAGGATCCATTTTATTTTTCAAATTTGTGTATTTATTATATGCTTTCAAAATTTCAATTTTTTTCAAGCAAATTAAAGAAGAATAATTTTGTAAATGACTGTACTTTTTTTTTTATAAAAAAATTTCAAAAATAAAAATTATTTCAAAAAAATGAAACCGAGTAAAAAATTCAAAATTGATGAAATTATTAATTCATTACTTGACTCTGATGATAATTATGACTCAGACGAAGATTCCTTCGATGATAAAACACTTCAAAATCGTAAACAAAAAACGCCGCTTAAATCTATTCAAAATCAAATAAATATCAAAATACAAACTCCCATTAAATTGAAGTCTGTTATTTTAGAAGAAAAAAATGATGATGAACCAATGGAAAGTGATGAGGATGACGATGATGTTCCATTAGCAGTTTTGGCAGCTAAAAAAAATCCAAATCAAAATATTGAGAGTCCTGAAAGTGACGACGATGATGATGACATACCACTCTCGAAATTTATCAAGTCACAAAATCCAAACACGTCCAAATTAAAGTCTCAATTGACTAATTTGGATCTTAAATATAAACCAATTAGACAAAAATTTTTAGACAATTCATGTTTATTTTTCGTTGGTATTTATGATGCATTGATAGAAAGCGATTACACAGAGCTCAATTTAAATAAAGACAATTTAAATGATTTGAGTTATGTGGATGATTCAGATTATGAAGAAGATTCAACAGTACCATCATCTCCAATTTTAATTCAACAATCAAATTTTGTATTAAATTTAAAAAATTCCAAGCGTAAATTCTAGTAATTCTTTTCTTTTTTTTTTATGTGTCATTAGTAAACAATTTTTTTTGTACTAAATTCAATTATTCAATAAAAAAATTTAATTTTTCAAAAAAATTAAAATTTTTTTTTTGGTTAAAAGACGAAAAAGGAAGTTAAGTATCGCTTGGTTCCGGGGTTCCAAGCCAAGTTGTAGTCTTAGAGTCGAGTTCGCAGTCATTAAGTATCTCGGATGAGTGGCTCTGTCTATCGACCCAACGTCCCCCAGTTTTTCGTTTTAATTAAAATTTTTAAAGAAAAAAAAAAGACAAATTTTAGAGCATCAAGTTTTTTTGCACATGCTGCAGAAAATTTATCAAATTAAGAGTTAAGAGAGATGGGTGCTATAAGACAGTCTAAACAAGCATAAATTATGTATAAAAATCCACCATTCTTATCGAAATAAAAAATTAGCATTTTCCTACTCGCTCTCAATCTAATCCTAAACATTTATAATTTATTCTTCTACGAATCATTTTTCGTTTGCTTTCTAGAAATATATAATTTTCGAACGAATTAAATTTAAAGTTCGACCTAATTGGCGAGAACAAAAATTTATCTAACAACCACTCGGATAAGCAACTAGAAAAATAAAATCATTTAGAACCAATCCGATTTAACTTAAGTATAATACGAGACTCACCATATATTAATACAACAACAAAAAAAAAGACACCACCCTACCAGAGTATCTCTATTGGCAATTTTAAATCTTAAATTTAATTGGCGCTTTGAATCTAGCGAATTAAATTTTCAAAAAATTAAATAATAATAATAATGTTGCAAATTGGCAATCAACAAGTAAAAACATATATTTTTTTGTTATTATTAAAAAAAAAATTTATTTATTATTTTTTCTCGCAATTAAAAAAGATTTTGATAGCACAACCAAACTCGAATTCGAGTACTAGTTCATTCGCTCATGGTCAAGTAATACAATTTGGCGATGGACAACAGGCTATACTTGTTCAAAATCCAGATCAAGGCGGAACACCTCAAATAATTCAAATCCCATCAGGTGTTAGTCTGGGTACACAGTCTCAAAGTATTCAATTACAATCAGGTCATGGTTTAGGCAATGTATTTATGATGGTTCCTAATGGAAATAATGCAACAACGTCATCATCGTCTCAAGTACAACGGCTTAACTTTCAAACAAATCAAGTAATAGATTCCGAATCTGTTGTTAGTCAAGTACAGAATGCATTGAATTCTGGAGGCGATACACCCGATAGTGAATTAGGCGAAGAAGAACCTCTATATGTAAATGCCAAGCAGTATAATCGAATTTTAAAAAGACGTCAAGCAAGAGCTAAATTAGAAAGCGATGGTCGTATACCGAAAAATAGACAAAAAAAATTTTTACACGAGTCTAGACATAAGCATGCTATGAATCGAGTGAGAGGTCAAGGTGGACGTTTTGCAGCGGGCGCGAAAAAAAAAGAACAACAATAAAATATAAGTGTTTATAATTTAAAAAAATAACGTTGTGTACATATGCAATAGAATAACTAAACCATTCATTCATATGTTGGTTTTTCTTTACGGCTTTGTTTTTAGTTAATTTAAAAATTGTATTATTTTCACCTTTTAAATGTATTGTTGAAATTGTTAGTTTCTTTTTTTTGTTTTTAAAAGAAATCATTTTTCTCCAAAGTATTTTTTTTTCGTTTTTTTTGTCCAAGTTTTTAATTATTTTTCTTTTTCTAATTGAATCCAATATACCAATTGAATATAGCCTCTTTTTTTTGTCTTTTTTGAAATAAAATTTTTTTTCTACTTTGCTATTTTTATTTTTGAATTGGTTAAAATCAAGCCTTCAAATGAAGAAAGAATCTGGGATATAAATTGGCTTCAGTCGGAAAATTCAGAGCACGGTTGTTGAAAAATATCACAAACTTAATACTCGTCAGTTATAAAGTGAAAAATCACAATCGACGATATCACGTCACTTTAAGTTGATCAAAAAAATAAACAGTCTTTACCGAATTGTTTCACATGCTGCAAGTGGCATATACTGCAATTAACTTGAAGTTTAATTTTTCTTTTTTTGTTTAGTTTTCCAATTTTTCGGTCAAAAAGCATTAAAAATCCCAAAAAAAATCTAACAGTACCGTACAGTGGAAATGCGTTTGTCACATTGCGTCAATTGACGTCATGTGACGTTAGCTGACGTCATCAATTTTCATTATTACTGACGTCACTGCTTATTTTACATCCAAAATTTTTTTAAATTTTTCCTGACGCTAGCTGACGTCACTCGTCATCTGACATCTGTCTTACGTAAATTCCTGTAAAATTACGAAAAAAAACTAAAAATTATTTTCTTTTCTAAACTAAAGATAAAAAAATAAATAAAATTAACATATGAGAGTGAAAAGTGAACAAATAAAATAAAATTTTCTTAATTTTTTCAAATTTCAACTTTTTCCATTATTTTACAAATTTTCACAAATTTTTACCGGAATTTAAGGTGCAGCAAATCATAAACACCGGCAGCAGTCATTAAACTTTTTTTTCATATTTTATTATGCTTCCTTGTTAATTTTAATAGGCTCTTTCTGATTATCCAAATAAACTTCAGTAGCTTTGTCTATCAGCCCAAAAAACTTCGAATTTATTGGTTTCGGCGATGATTCTACTGACAATAATATGTGCTGAAGAAAAAAGCTCAGAATTTGAGAAATTTTTTGGTTTGCCATAATGTTTAAAATTAACCATATTTATGGCATGAATGCTTTTTTAGAACGTTTTGGCATTTTGGTATTAGTTTTTGAGGTCATTATATTTAATTTTGCGAAATTATGAATGTGTAGAATAAAACAAGTAAGCGTCGCAAAGCTCCTATTTCAAAGCGCCATATTTTATTTGTATGAATTCTACTTTTACGTCTAGTTCAGAATTTAAATTTTTCAAATATCGATTTAGTTAAAATTATTTTTATCAATTCCAATAAAATTGAGAATTTTTGGTTGATTTTAGATCAAAAATAAATTTTTTAAGAAATTGATTAAAAAAAACGGATTTATTATTTAAATGTTTCTGAATATGTTTTAAACAAATATTTTAAATAGTTAATTTATTAATTTTTTGTTGAGTTTTTCCAAGTCTTGGGCGCTAAGTGAAATTTTTAACTTTATTTTGTTTTATTTAAATGTTTTCTTTTTTTAGTTTCGTTTATTTTTATAAATAATAGATTTACTAGAAATGCTTAAAGTCACACTTTTTGGCTCTATACAATTACAAAGCTTCGCTTTGAATTAGATCATATTTTTAATCTCCTGACCTCGACACTACCTTGACATTTTTTTTTAGAAATTACTTGTAAAAAGACTAGAGAAAATAAAGATATTTTCAAATAAAATGATTTTATTTGTTAAAAAATGCAAAAAACCAATCAACTCCCGTAGTTTTTTTCCAATCAAGCTGATTTTTTTTTATTAATATAAGACCTTAATACAAATAAAGCTAAGCAGCCTTTTTTCTTCAAGTCATCTGGTTCACAAATTTTAACCAAAAAACTGACATTTAAATAAGTTTATGGGCCCTAAAGTATCGAGATAAAGCAATAATTAACCCGTCATAGGTTTAAAATAAGCCTTTACTCATTTGTTTTATTTATGCAAAAGACCAGTCTCTTCAGTTCAAAAAAATGCAATGCCGGTGTTTATGATATTGGAATTTACGTAAAATCCGGTAAAATCAGTAGTTCGTAACAGTACTGTATTTTCTACAAGTAATAAACCAAAAGAACAGTTAAAAAAAGAAATTTTAAAATAGAGCTTGGTTATATAATTTGGTTATACTTTTTTACTCTTATAGTGTTGGGTAGTGTACCGTAAAAAAAACAAAAAAGCATAAAAATTTCAAAATTTCAAGATAAAATTTAATAAAGTTTTTCAAAAAAAATTCGGAAAAATTATTTTGTTTTGAAAGTTCGAAATCCTACAGTTTTTAAGATTACATTTTGGCAAAAGTTGAAAATATAGCAACAGTAGGTAAAATTATTTTTTGGAAAATTTTTTTGATTTCTTCACTTCTTTTGGTTTTATTTAGATTTACATTATATATTGAATAATTTAACAAATAAAAATGAATCAAAAAGCCAGATAAAATTTTGATTATTTATATTTTTCTAGTCCTAAAAGTGTGAAGTGTGACAAAAATATAGTAGATTTCTGATTTTATGAACCTTGGTTGTAAAAGATAATTTAGTTCAGTAAAATCGGAATAAAAAAGATGTAATAAATTTGCATAGGTATGATCACAAGAGTTCTCAAGCAAATGTAAATAGATATTTCGTTAATTGAAGTAGATTTCGTTAGTTAGAAATTTTAAAGTAAAAACTCAAAATTAAATTTGTATCTAATGTAATGGGTTACATAGCAACTAAAAACTTATCTCTATTTTTCTTGATAAATGAATTTTATGATTAATTATGATTAATAAAATCTATTTAATGTGATTTTTTTCTATATTTTCTATATTTTCTTAGTTATTAACGGAATATTAAAAATTTTTATTATATAAGAATAAATCTAAATAAAACCAAAAGAAGTGAAGGTTTTGCATTTCAATTTTTTTTTAAAGTTAATTTTGGATCGTAAAATGAATCTAATTCGCAAAGAAATATTAGAGTATTACTCTAATATGATTAATAAAATTGACATTAAGTGTGAAAAAGCGATAAGTTACTTTAAAACGGAACAAATCGAAAATCAAATTAACTCTAATCGCGACAAAATAGTAGCAAATATTACGGAAATAGAGAAAATTAAGCTGAAAAACTTGAAATCAACGGATTCAATTTATGATGGACTGTTTTGTTTTTTTATTCCCTCAAAATTTTCCGCATTCGATTCGCATTCGCAATATGAAAAAGAACCCGAAGAAGAATTCGAATCTAACCAAGACGATAATAATCAAGATTCGAATGAAAGTAATGCATTTATGACAAGTAATTTAGGGCAAGAAGACGAGATCGATAAAAGACGGGATAAATTTAATTTTAGTGATGAAATTGGATGTCTAGTAATTGTTAATTTTGACCTTGAAAAAGAAATAGTCGAAAATTTAGTGTAAATTTTTTTAAAAATAATTTTAAATTTTTTTATTTATGACGCTGTACTTTTGTGTAGAGGCTTAGACCATACGTATGGGCTTAAATTCGATACGTTTGAAGTAAATTTCTTTTTCAAATTGAAAGGAAATTTTTTTTAAATTAATTTATTTAAAGAAAATGATGAAATTGAAGGTTATTTATCAGTTAATCAATCTTAAAAAAGATGAATTTATAATTGATTTGTCTCAAATTGAAGAAAATCAGATAGAAAAATTATATTTACTGTTGAATGATGAAAAGTTGCTAAAAAATGATCAAAGTCTAAGCTTTCTAAACACATTTTTAAATATTCACAGCCTTAAAGAGCTCGAATTTCGACATCGTCATATTTATGAATTGCCAAAAAACTTTTTTCAACCACTTAAATACTTGACCAAGCTCCGATTAAATTTACCATCTGTAAAAAACTTAGATGATGATGACGTATTTAATGGTTTGGAAAATTTACAAATTTTGAAATTATCCAATTTAAATATTTTAAACTCGGTCCCTAACGCTTTTGAAAAATTGACCAATTTAAAGGTTTTAATTTTGAACCGAGTTACGATTGAAAATTTGAAATCATTGAACCATTTAGAGCATTTAAAAAAGCTAGATTTGAGACAATGTTCCATTATAAATTTTAAAATGAAGAATTTAGACAATTTAAAAAGCTTAGAAACTCTAAAAATTTTCTACAATAATTTCGAAGAAATTGATTTGGCAAATTTTAATGGCTTAAAAAAATTAAAATGTTTAGAAAGTGATTATAATTATGGAGTGGAAGCTCTCAAAATAAATCCACAACTTGAAATTTTAAATATCCATAAACAAAAGTTAAACTTAAACAATAATTTTAAGATGCTAAAATTTTTGAGTTTTACTATCGATTATTCAGTGTATGAGCGTCCATTTACCGATATCAATTTTTTAAATGAGCTGACTGAATTGGAATTTTTAGATCTTGATCTTCTAAGCAATTTATCTGATGCATTTAATTCAGTAAATTTGCCAAAGTTAAAATTTCTAGTTTTAATGTGTGAGAATACCCCGAATTTCAACGCATCTTTTCGAAATTTACAAGGCTTGGAATTAGTTGAACCTAAATCTTTGCCACGTGATAAATTTATTAATTTAGTTAGCCTTGATTTTTTATCTATAATTGTTCAGGAGTATTCAATGTTTGAAAAATTTACAACAACTAGTTTTCCAACTCTTAAAAACATGAAATTTTTAAGCATTAAAGGCAAATCTTTTGAATTACTTGATCAGACTGAGATTGATTTCAATCAGGCAGTAGAAAAATTATTTCAAGAGCCTTTTAGTGTATCCACCGAATATTACTCCATTAATGGTAACAAAATTAAAGTAACATTTTAAAGTTTAAGATGATTTTTTTTTCAATTTTACTCGGTTCACGCAGTTAAACAGAGTATTAATCTTGTCCTGAAAAGTAAAAAATTCAAAAAAAAATAAGACAGTTTTTTTTTCATGGTTATTTTCTTTAACATTTATCAATAGATAAAACGTTAGAAAGTTGCAAAATGAAATTTCAAATAGAAATAAAGGTTAAATGATGAGCTGACATTGAACTTGCATATTTTTTTAATTTTTTCAAATTTTAGTATAAATTAGATTAAAATTTTATAATATTTCATCATTATCTAAAATTTAGATACTTGATAAAATCTTTTGAGCTATTAATTTGGCTACCTAATTTTTAATTAGGTGATTGATTTTTAATCGATCAAAGATAAATAATATAGCTGAGACAACCTCAGAGAACTAATGTTTTCTAGGTTGATATTAAGGCTCATTATTTACTCTTTAGATTCAAAATACTATTGAAAACAATATTTTTAATAGTATTTTGAATTCAAATCACATATAAAATTAAATATTCAATTGTTTTTATTTTTTTTATCTGCGTAAACCGAGTATACGTTTTTTTGTAAAAAAAAACTACTTGTTAATCTTTTATAAAGGTAGGTGCACGAGTAGATGATGAAATTATTGTAAATGTAAAAGTTTATTTTGAAAAATATATAAAATTTTCCAAGAGTGTTAGTGATTTTCTACTAACTGACGAATCAAATTATTCTTGGGAGTTTTTCAGAGATACGTCCTTAGATAGATTTTATCTTTATGCAACGGCAAATGAAAGTAGTGATGATGAGGATTTTTAAATTTAAGACCACGGTACAACTCAAGAGTGATTTTTTAGACAAAAAATTTTAGAAATTTAATTTTAATAATATACTAGTAGTGTCCCGTTGCTTCGCTGCCGGTGTAAATATAAAAAAAAGTATTTATTTTTCATCAAAGGCAATAATTAACGTTTATTTGTGACAGGGAATCACTTCAAAATTCAGTTTCATTATAAACGTTATTTAAATAATTCTGTCTCTTTATAATTCATGACTATTCTGATAAAAATATTCAAAAAATATTTTGAGTTAACCATACTTTAAAAAGTTTGGTTTTTATTTTAAACAATTTGATTCATAATAACCAAAATAAAGATTACTTAAGTATCCGAAAAACTAAATTTTTAATGAAAAATGACTAAAAGTTTTTTTTACATAAATACTTCAAAAAAAATAATTT
>NTPY01000391.1:236794-252272 GCA_002922825.1 Brachionus calyciflorus
AATTTTCCTTATCATAATCGGTTCGTTTTTAATTTGTGGGCAAAATTTTAATGCAAATCCGGTAAGGCTCTTTTAGGATTATTCTAAACTTTTGAAACGTTTTTTTTATTTGAAAATTTCCACTTTTGATTCAAATCAAATAAAAAATTCAAAGGAGTTTATTTTTTTCATTTTTTTTACTTTCCCTTTTTCTCAACGATAACTACAAGAAAAATTGAAAAATTAAAAAAAATTTTATTATGATCTTCCGCTTTTTTCACAAAAACAAACCGAAATTTTTTTTAAAAACTTTATTCTAAATTTTTGAAACATACTGTATATAGATGGTTTAATAATTTTTGACATAGACTCTTTATTCTTTATGATATTAAAATGAAGAGCAAAAAATTTAGAAATTTTCTATCGATTTAGATATTTTAGTTAAATTTTTTTTAGTTTCAAATATTTTTTTTTAATTAAAAATGTTATTTATGGTTATGTGTTACCTACCTAATCTATCAGTTCTCTAGCTGAAGCGTTTAGATAAACAATTCTTTGACCCGTATCTCAAAAGCTAGAATATTCTATACTGATAACAGCATTCTAAAGCTTTCTATCTATATAAAAAATGCCTACGTGCACATTTATGAGCACGTACTTAATAGTATAAATTAGGATCCTATTCTTATTAACTTCAGGTCGTTCCCTCAAAATACTCTAATAAATATTTACAATATATTTATTGTCTTTCATTGAAGCCAGTCACATATGTTTTACTTAATTTTGTTTTGGATTACGCTATATCGTATAATTGTGTCTTTTACCTTGAAATATTTATTCATTCCTGTTTCAATAAGTATTTACAGGCATTTCAGATATTTTTTTTCGACTAATCCGAGATAACTTAAGCATCATATAGATAGACACTGAATAAAATCTCTCCGTGATGTGATCCAAGTTAGGATTCGAACGTATATTATCCATGACTGTATCAAAGTGAACCGTACACAAATTTTCAATGGACAACTGAGGTTTCTCAAAGTTCGAAAGTTCAAACGAAGAAGTTCTAAAAAAACGAAAACGGTTAACTGAAAAAGTTTCAATTTTTTTAAAATCCAAAATCTTAACACCAACATTATTTAAGTTATTAATGCATTTTTCCCTGTTTCTTAAAAATTCTCGATACCATATTTTTAATTATTTTTAAAAGAAAATGAAAAATTTTATTAAAATTAAAATAGAGTGAATCTTTTTTAGTTTGAAAATACTCATAATTTTTCTAATAAAGAGTGGATAAATAATTAAGAAATTTAATAAAATTTTTTTTTCTTTAAGTTTTTTATTTTTTAAAAAATTAACTTAGAACACAATAAATCACGGAAAAAAGCATTTTTTTAATTACAAATAAAAGCAAATTTTTTTTCAAGAAACAAATTGAAACTAAAAATCTAAATCGATAGAAATTTTCTAAATTTATTGCCCTTTATTTTAATATCATAAAAAAATATTGTTCATAGGGTCTCGGGCCCAAGTCTCAAGACTAACAACTCGCAAAATTTTAATTTTTTCAATAAATTTTTTTGAGAGCTAGAAAAAAACTTTAAAAAATCTAGCTCAACTTTTGATGCTGAATTTTTTTTCCAGATTCTATCCTTAAAAGCACGATGAATAACGTAAAAATATTTTTTTCCCGAAAAAATCAATTAAAACAACGATTCGACTTTATGGTATATCCGCCTTTACTAAAATATTAATGATTCTTAGATCGTGTGTTTTTAACTAAGTTAGGTCTGTTTACAGTGCTTTTACAAAAAGCGAAGAACGGGTAATATTACATCTTTTTACGTAATTTTACGTAAGCTTACGTCAATTTAGGGAAGTAAGGATTTGTAATTTTACGTGAACTGACGTAAAATTGCAGACTTTCTTATAAGCTGCAACTTAGTTGCAAGTTGCACTTAGTTGCATATCTTTTTCATTGCAGAGATGTTTTTTTAATTTTTATTCAAGTTTGATTATTTTTGCACTGTTTTTTTGTACCAAAATTCACAATGCTTTATTTTAGTTTTTCAAATACTTATAAAATAAATTTTAAAACAGTGAAGGCGATTAATTCATCATTGCATTTTAGCGTAAGTATCTTCGCCTAAAAAAATTCAGTAATAGAATGAGCTTGGTTTTACTAAAGAAAAGTTAAATATCATAATATTTACTATTTCTTCAAATTCAAAACTTATTGATGATGTCCGCAAATGACGGCCACAGGAATGCCATAAAAGGTGGTCTACGTCTTAATGTCCGCTGGTGATATTTATGGATTTAAAATTTATTTAGTCTTTAAAATACATAAAAATGAAAATCGGAAAAATCAAAATTTGAAATTAATTAAGCTTATCCTAACTCTATAAAGAAAATTATAGCAAAGAATCGAATCCATATGTAGAGTAGCATGTCTAGTTTTAAAAAAAATATCGGACTAAAAAAAAGCATTTTTAGGTTTAGGGTTAGGGCTAATGGATAGGCATGAAAGGCCATGACCCCCTATAAACTCAAAAAATGTCCTCGCTCATTTCACCTTATGACAATATCCATCATATACCACTAGAAAGATAATTTAATGAGGATTTTAATGATACTAAAATCAGGACAAGGCGACGTTCCGTTCAAAATTTATAATAAAAAAAACATTAAATTATACAAAATTAAAAAAAGGTTAAAAACTGAGGTTTTTGGGTTTAGGAGATATATCTTTTGATTGGAATAAGCAACTTAAACCAAATTTTTTTCATTTTGTAGGTTTATAATCACTTATTAAAAAAAATAGGTATAATTGACCAAAATATTTTTCTCATCAACTATCTAGTGGGATAATTATAAAAAAGGTTTCTTATGTTTAGACGAAATTATTGAATTTTTTGTTAGTTCTATGAAAACAGTAAGGCACTCAAATGAAAGAGTAAAAAATTTGCTTTAAAAAAATATGCTTGCTTAAGGACTGGTCCTTTTTAAACTCTAATAAAAGAAAAATAATTGAAAAATACAACATGAATTTATTCTGAGAAAATCAATTTTTTAGTCATTTGGACGGTTACTTTTATAAAAAATGATTTTACAAGAAGTTAACTTATTAATTGTCACTTTACCATTAGTATTTCTTAAATTTATTAACATTTCGGTAAAAAAAATTAGAAATTATGCAAAATCTTCTTTTTTTTTATTCAAGAATAATTTTAGTTTTCTTGATCTTGTGATTAAACTTAACTAAATGAAAATAAATTAGATAACTTTGCATTCAAATGACAAATTCTAATGCATAAAGAAAGACTGTACCACAAAAAGAGAGAAAAAAAAAAATTATTGCAATTTTATGAATTCAAAATTCCCATAATATAAATTTTCAAATATACTCATAGCTTTACTAAAAAAAAAATTAAAAAGAAATAATTTATTAATAAAAAAAAATCCATTTCCATAAAACTAGCTAACATCATCTCTTATTTTTTATTTTATTTTGATAAAAAATTAAACAAAAGTTCTTGATCTCTTTATTTTTTGTTGTTTTATGTTTCTAATTCAGGTTTTCTTTTAAGGTAACACTAAATCTCAAACAATAAAATAAAAGCTTGGCAAAAAAAAACTAGATTTTTGATTAAAAAATTTATTGAAAAAAATTTTTAAGATTGTTTTTTTGTTGTTGTTGCTTAAAAATTGAAAAATGTCTTCTAATAATGATGATTTTTGGTTGATATCTGTACCAGGTGAGAAAACACCACAAGAATCATGGGATCGTGTCTACAAAACTCTCTCGCCTCTTTGTAATCTATTCAAATTTAATATACCCGGTCTTAAAGTAGGTACTTTGGATCATTTATTTGGTTTATCAGATGACCTTGCTAAAATGGATAGTTTCATTGAGTCTGTCACACGCAAAGTAGCACAGTATTTTAGCGAAGTACTCGAACATGAAAAGGATAAATTGGCTGAGAATTTAATGGCTAATAATGTCGATTGTCTAACATATGTGACTAAATTCGATTGGGACTACGCTAAATATCCAGTTAAACAACCATTGAAAACAATAGCTGAGACCATATCGAAACAAGTGTCTCAAATTGAGAATGATTTAAAAAGTAAATCGACAGCTTATAACGCTATTAAACAATCACTAACAGCTTTGCAAAAGAAACAAACTGGTAGTTTGCTAACTCGTAATCTTGGCGATATAATTAAAAAAGAAGATTTTGTTCTTAATTCAGAATATTTACAGACTTTAATAGTAATTGTTCCGAAGAGTTCTCAAGATGAATGGTTCGCCAATTATGAGACTATATGCGAGTATATTGTACCAAGATCTTCGAAAAAATTGTTCGAAGATGGCGATCAAGTTATGGTAAATGTAACTCTATTTCAAAAAGTTATTGACACATTTAAAATGAAGTGTCGTGATAGAAAATATATGGTGAGAGATTTTCAATATGATGAAAGCACTTTATCGAAAGATAACGATCAAATTAAATCTTTGGAACAAAATAAGAAAGATAAATTTGGTCCTTTGGTCAGATGGTTAAAGATTAACTTCTCCGAATCATTTACAGCTTGGATACATATAAAAGCATTGAGGCTTTTTGTCGAATCAGTCCTTAGATATGGTCTACCAGTTAATTTTCAAGCTATTATAATTAAACCACAAAAAAAGAATGCTAAAAAACTACGTGAAAATTTAGAGAATTTGTACTCGCATTTGAATGCTACTAATGATTTGTCCAAAAAAGAAGTAATTCAAAAGAAAAAAAGATCTTTTTCTTAAAAAAATTTTAATTTAATTTTTTATTTTTAAAGTTGAGTAATGCTATGGATATACCAGGTCTAATGAGTGGACAAGATTATCATGCATATGTGTTTTACAGTTTAAATTTGGATTTCTTAGAAAATAAATGAAACTAAATCAAACCCATTTTTTTTGTATTTGTATCCAAGTCAAAACATTCTAAATTAAACAACAACAAAAATGATTTTTTTTCTTTTTCAAATTGATGTACACGAACGAAATTCCGTAATTTATTTAAATAATTTAATTTTTTTTTATTACAAAAAAAAACCTTAATTCCTTATACCTTTTACATAAAAAAAATTTTATTTTTATTACAAATAAAGAGCATTTAGATTTAAATTTTTGTAACATTTTTTTTTTCACTTATCTTTTAATAAAATTTATAAAATATTTTTCTATTTTTTACTTTAAAATGTCACGTGACATTAACGTTACATTAAATCTTACATTTTTAAACATTAATGTTTGATTATGTCACCATCAAATAACGCATTGTTAATTAAGGATTCATTTTTATCTTTATTCATTAAAGTTTTTTAAAAGAAATAACATTCACCTGTTTAGACATTATCTAAAAGCATTTAAATTCAAATATTTTTTTCAATTAAATAAATTTGAAAATATTTAAGTACCAAAAGTTTCGAGGACTAAAGTAATAATATTTTTTGTCAAAATCAACCACACAAATAAAAAAAATGATCAGTGGGAGTTATTTTAATTTAGGGAAAATTATGTTTATTAAAGAAACAATCTCTTAAGACCAAATGCGTGCAAATTTTTTCTTTTCTTTTTTTTTGATTGAAAATAAAGAGAAAATAAAAACTCAGGTATTTCATCATGACTAAATTTCTTTATTTTAAAATAACAAAAGGACAATGAGCAAGAGTAAAGAAGAGGATATCCATATGAATTTTGATATTACAACTTTATGTCAAATACTTTTATTTTAATATAAGCAATTTTTTTAATATAAAATAAATTAGTTAATCAAAATTTACGGAATTTTTAATTTTTCAAATTTTATGTAACCAAGTTAAATTAAAATTTTTTTTTGTTTTTATTCGAGAGGAAGTTTACTTTAGATTCAAACAGCAATAGTTTTGATATTTATTTAGAATTAAACTCTCTTCTACACATATAAACAAAGTCTCTTTATATGCTATTTAGAATAGATTAATTTAAAAAAAAAATTTTTTTCTTCTATATATAAGGAAGTTTTAATTAGTAGCTAAAAGAAAAAAAAAATTTTTTTTGATTAATTAATCCTAAGAAAGATATTTATGTATATAAATATATATGTAGACGCTAAACAATTTGTCAAACTTATAATGGAATGAGCTGATTATACCTTTACTTCTTTTTTTCAATTTTATTAAAAAATAAATTATAATTTTATAAATTTTTTTTTTGTTTGAATCACAAAAATATGTCAAACGGTTTTTTGTAATTTAATATTTTTCTTTTTTTTATTATTTTTATATTTTGCTGAGTTTTCTTTTAAATAAAAAAGTTTTAGAAAAATATGACTAATTTAATTGATTTTGAAATTGATTCGACACTTAACGAGACTGAAGTAAGTAAATCCGGTTTGTGACCTAGTCTTAAGATTTGTTTAAAGGCTAATTTTTTTTACTTTAAGATTGAGAGTTCTTTTCTCAAAAAAATGGATTCAAATGAAATTATTATGTTGTCTAATACACCTAAAACCGACCATGATGACTTATTAAGTATATTTTTTTAAAAATAAAATTATTTTTTTAATTTGTTAAATTTTTTAAATTTTATTTTTGAAGATATAAAATTTAATATGGACAGCGTGGATCAAGTGGATCGTACAGAGTTATTTTTAGCTAAAGTAAATGCTCATATAACAAGTCAAATATTAGGAAATCATCGTAGTCATGAAGATAAAGTTGAAGATGACGATGATCATGATGATGATGATGATGATGATTCAAGCTTTTTCTTGCATAAAGATATCACTTTTAGCATAAGTAAGTAAATTTTAAAGTATTGATGATGACAAATTTAGTCGGTTAAGATTACAAAAAATCCACGTTTTAAATTTTAAGTATTAAATTTCTATAATATTTAATACAAATACATAATTTTATTTTTCATTTTTTGTTTTAAACAATAATTTCTTATACAATAGTTTTTTAAAAAATAACCATGTCCATGTTAGGATTCTCTAAATTAACATTTAACTAAACAAAGTTGCTCAATCAAAAAATAAACATTGTGCTTAAACGTGTTTAGAAGCCTGGAAATATTTATTTTTTTTCTCTCTTAAATTAGTTTGTGTTTATTTTTTCGTCATGTTTATAAATTTTAACATGGAATTCGTCAAAAAAAAAAAATTTTTTTTTTTTTATTCAAAAGGGAAATGAGTAGAAAAAAAATAGTTTTTTTTTTCTTCAATTTAAATTTTAACAAATTTATAAAAAAAAATTGGTCAAAAACTAGTGACATTATGAATAAGCAATTTTTGACATGTTTTATTTGTTTTGTATTTTTGATTTTAAAATAATATAAAGAGTATTTGCAAATTTTTGCCAAGGTTTTTAGGTATTTTTATTTTGATGTTGCATTTTGTTTTTTTTAAGGTAGAAGATAAGCTTAATTTCATAAGCATTTAAATCTCTTTTGTAATATTTGTATTGATACAAAATTATTGTAAAATAAATTTAATAGCATTTTTTGTGTTCTTTCGGGAAATGCAAAAAGAAACAATTTTTAAAAGTCTGTATTTTTTTTCTAAATTAGATTTATGAAAAGAAATGTTTAAAGTTGAAAATTAATAAAAAATATTCGAATATTGTTCAAACACGTGTTCGAACAATGCTTTGTTTATGTTCATGTGTTCATTAAACTATCACAGCTTAACACTGTATAGGATTAAGAAAAAAAAATATTAAGTTTACAATTTAAACTTTTTTGGTGATGGTCTAAATAAAAATAATGTGGAAAAAATAATTAATTAATACGATTGTCAATGACTTTTGCGTTTTTTTCTAAGTTACTTATAAAATTTTTGTAAGGCTAAGGTGAATTTAAAAAAAAAATTAATTTTTAGAATGAACTTGCTCAATTTATTTATAATTAAATGAAAAAAAAAGAAAGTTGTTTTATTACTAAGCAATAATTTTTTATAGTATAAAAAAATTGATTGATTCTAAGATTTAAATAGAAATTCAATTTGTTTTCCATTAAAGGCGAATTCAATTAAAAGTTCTCTCTCTATTAAAATTATTTAGTTTAGAGCTTCATCCTTAAGAGCTCTAAAAAATTCATGTTATTTTAGAAAATAACAGGAACAAATTAAGAGTTTATATATTTATATCTGCAAAGTTTTATAGCTTTATCCAACAAAAAAATTGCTTTGATTTTAGTCGAGTTTTAACTTAGTCCAAAATTCTACTGTACATTTTTGTTTTTTTTTTGGCTACTAAAATTTCAACAATAAAATTATTTAATGTTATAATTCCCCAAATCATAACATGTAGTCCTACTTATAAATTTCGAGTCTAACTACGTCCCTCTGACTTCACCTTTCTCAATGAATTTCATTTTTAAATTAAAGCTAATGAGCTTCTCTACAACTTTTGGGAACCATTTTTTTCTAAATGTTTATTATCTGAGGTTAAAATCAAAAAATAATAAAAAATGATAGCTTAGTAACTACGGTTTAAGATTTGGGGTACTATACTTGTCCAGAAATTTAACTAACACAAACCGTGACTGGAGTCTTTTATCAATTTATATTAAAATCGTTTTTAAGAGTTTACTAAAGAAAAAATATAAAATTTTTTTTCATCATGTGAGTTAACATGACACAAGTTTTACTTTAAAATTAGAACATAGTGAAGTATTATAATTTTCGAACAAAATCAAAGCAATAACATTTATTCATAAACACCTACATAAACAAACAAACAAACTATATTGCAAGTCTTTTACATCATAGCGTTCAAGTTTATGTTATTTTTATATTTTGACTAAGTTCTGATTGACACTATAAATTAATAATTATCCTAAGACATCTTTTTAACTTGGTTATTTTAAAGAATTCTCTGATATTGTGAAGACTGTTTAAAAGTTGAAAATTTTATAATTTTTTTTGTTGCGAAATTCTTAATTGAAACTCTGCAAAAAATGTTCAATTTTATTCATTAAGTTAATTCTGTAAGAATTTGCACAGTTCTTGCATATCTTTAAATAAAATTAAGCATGTTTGTTGCATAATTTATCATTTTCCAAACCTTAAAAATCGACATCCCCTCAACAATTATAAATGAAATAAGTTTTGAGCATGAGCAGATGAACAAGAATATCACTTTGGCTTAAAAAATTGTAGACGCAAAGAACATCTTTTATTTCATCTTTTTTAGAATCAATCAATTATTTTTATACTTTCCTTTTACAATACTAATTTTACAAGTGGATTTTCCTTTAAATAAAAACTTTAGCTTTTTGTAAAAAAATAGTCAACGGAAATTTACGAAATTTTACGTAATTTCACGTAAATTTTCGTAAAAAGTAAAAGGCCAAAAAAGAAAATTTTACGAAATTATAACTATTTTAATTTAACTTTTCAAATAATTTTTATTTTTCTAAGACTATTTCATTTAACAATTGGGCTGGCTAGCATGCTTTCTTTATTGTCATTTAAAAAATCTCAATAATGATTCTTCCACATCAAATTAAGATATATCTTAAAGTGTCAATCTAGATTTTAGGCTTTTTATTTAATTACAGTCTTGTCAAATATTAATTGTCATAAGGATCAGCGAAAATTCTCTCCAACATCAAAAAAAAATATAAAATAAAAAGGCTATCAAAAAAGTTTATTTATTAAATCGTTGGCAAGAGAATGGTTCAATTTCATACAATTTAAAATAAACTAGTTTAATTACTCTGGGTATATTTTCAATTCAATTTTATGTGCTTTCATAAAAGGATTACTTTTATTATCAAACCAAATATTGAATCACAAATGAGAAATAAATCTAAAAGAAATTAAACTCATTTGAGAGAAAGAAAAAAAGATGAAAAAGAAAGAGAAGATTTACAAAATAAAATGAGATTTAAATTATGTCAAATTAATTGTTCAGGGAGAAAGTAATTTATTATCATAGTCAAGCATCATTGGTTTTATTTATTTATTTTTCTAAATAAATAAAAAAACAACAACAAAAATAAAGCGTATTTTCTTCAAGTTCCGACTTTGTGAATCATCATTGATAACTTATTTATACAATATTATCATATAAATACTTTGGGATAAGCATGGCAAATCAATAACCAATTTGATAGGGCTTAAAATAAATAAAATAACTAGTAATTACTGATTGACATAGTAATTCAATTCTTTCTTTCTCTTAAATAAAAAAGAAAATTCAAATGTTTTAAAAAAAATTTGTGTTTTTTTTTTTGGGTCAATTTAAATTCAAGATTTTTTCAAAAACTGATAGACTTAACCCATCATGATGACGATGATGATGATGAAAACAATTAAAATACTTAGACTTTTAAAAAAAAAACAGAAATTTCTATTTGATTCAAAAGTTAATTAAATTTGAGATTTTTTTTTTCTTAGCCTTAATCTCAAATTAATTCAACAATTTAATTAAGTAGTACTAGTACTAGTAGTAGTAGTACTAGTGGTAGTAGTTTATTTTAAGCCTTTATTTAATAAGTTTGTTACTTTACAAAATTACGAATGTTTGTGTATATTTATATCGAATAAAAAAATTTTAATTTTATTTTAAACAAAAAAGTTTTTAATTAATTTCTTAAGTCACTTATGATATTTTCTCATTTAAATATATATCGTGTCAACAATAATTATTAAGAAATTTTTAGTAGAAAAAAAAAAATTTTTTTTTGGTTTCTATTCTTTTTATTTGAAAAAATATCTCTCAGTGGCATGTCATTGTTATCGTAGTTGCTACTACTACTAGTAGTTCATGTAACCTGTGTTTAGTATCATTCAAGCGAAAATTAAGTTCTTTTAAAAATCAAAACAATTTTGGACATATTTAGTTTAAACTTAAACAGATTAAAATCAACAATAAAAAAAGAAAATCTTTTTAAAAATTTTATTTAAAATTTTTTTTTTTATGACATTTTATTGATTTGTGCTTTGAAAAGAATAAATAACACTGTTATAAACACAGTATGAGAGCTTATTTTTGTTTTTTATGATTTTCTAAGGTTTAAGTAGAACCTGAGCATCTTAGTTTAAATTTTATTTTAAAGGCAATAAATAAAATATTTAAAATGTGACATAGAAATAAGTCAAATCGACTCGAGTTTGTTTATAGTTATTCTCAAGAATAATTAATCAGAACGTTCAGACCCTGGTTCGACTAATTATTCAACATTTTTAACATTTTTTAATTGCGTAAACAAAAAAAATTTAAAAATAAAGGTGCTTTTCAGTCTCACAAAATTTACCTTTTTTTTTTGTTTCAAAAACATTTTTTAGTTTTCAAATTTTTATAATAAGATTTTAGATTTATTTGTATTGGCCAAGGTGTTCAGTTAATTGCATTAGTCTTTGTTTTTCTTTTCCAATGAGGCTTAATTTATAGTAAATAGAAAACTATAAAAAGTCAATTTGTTCAAGAAGTCCTTAAAAATTTTTTTTTTAAAATCAAACATTTTATTTTAGAAAAAGTTAGAAATTTTAAGATTTCGGTTAATTAAAGACAAAAACTTATGGTCAATTTAAAAAAAAGGGGACTTTTAAAAAATCATTTGCATCGGTTAACTTGAGTAAATGAGTTAAATAACGCGTTAAATTGTCGGAAAGGAGAAAGAAGAAAGTGTCATCTTAAATTACAAACTTAACCTAATTTTTTTTTCATTCGAATTTTGTTTACCGTTAAGGAAAAGTGCTTAAAATTTTAATTAAAAAAAAAATTTTTTTTTTTTTTAAATAAGCGTTTACATCAAATTATGAACAAGAAGAAAAGCTAGATTATTTTCTAATCAAAAAAAAGAATTAAAACTTAATTTACTAGTTTACGATAAAATTAACCAATAATAACAACTAGAACAACAATAAAAACGATAAAAAAGAAGCAATTTTAAAACAACTTGTATTTTTTTTTAAATAAAAAAAAATTTAAAATTAACTTTTTTTTTTGTATAAATTACAAGTTTTTTTAAATTCGAATCAGATTGCATAAGAAAAAGCGATTTAGAATAAAAAATCTAAATTTTAAAGTTGAATTTTTAATTGTTTTCTATTTGATTTTTATAAATTTTCTTCAAATTTCTTTCAAAGTATCACTTAAACGGATCTAAAAGTAATTTACTATTTACTTAGTTTAGATTTTATATTAACTTAATTTTAAATTTTTTAAAATTTAGTTTAATGAATTTTATGTGATTCAGTTAAGTTAAATTCTTCCTTTAATTCTTCATGAGTTTGTTCTACAGTGGACTTTTTCACATTAAAAACAAGAATACTAGAAATTAGCCTACGTTGAAAAGAGCTGGGAGCATAAGGCTGTGCATTTTTTAGAATAGTATCATTTTGCAAACCAGCTAAAACTAGTTTAAACATATTTTTGCTCACGAAATAAGTTTATTAATAAGATTGTTACAGCACTTGCTTCGAAAAAAAGACGTGAGCGTTACCGTTCTCAAAAGTGTTAGTTCAATTTGTGGAATTATTTAGTAATTTCCACTTTCAAAATAAAATTGCTTAAATGTTGAACTTTTTGAAGAAAATAAGCTTTCTTTTTTGCGCTTGAAAAAAGTCAAAAAAACATGTTAAAAATTAGCCTTAAAAAATTAAATTTTGATCACGGTAACGCTCACGCTTTTTTTTTGAAGCAAGTGCTGTACGCGGTGAAGAAATATTTTTTTAGCTGGTTTCAAAGTGTGCAAAAAATTGTGCAATTTTGATTGAACATTTAAATTATTTTGCTGCAAAATTTCATATAAATGTGATTGCGAAAATTTCAGAAAACCAGCAAGTTTTTAGCTTTTTTTTAACATTTTTTTTTCTTCCAAAAAAAATAAATTTTAGAATTTTTTTAAATTTCTTAAAAAATATTTTGGGGCAAATTTTTCTTCTACGTACTAGTATACATTGTGGACAAAAGCACTTTTATGCAATTTTAGCGTCTTTAAATGTATAAAATTTAATCTAAAATCGTGTTTAATTTTTATGTTTATGTTCATAAATGTTCTTGAACATTGATCAAAGCAGTTTAACATTGATTTAAGTTCATTGCCGTCATTTATTCTAATTCGAATTTTTCTTTAATTTTATTTACTATAAACCAGAGGCAAACCACGTTAAACGAAAAATAAACATGAATTTGTTTAAAATTGTAAACGTTTTTCAATTTAATATTTTAAGCAATTAAATTTTCACAAGTTTTAGTTTACGGGTTTATAGAAAATTTTTTAGATTTTTTGTATCAGGGCAATTTTGTCACGCATAAAATTTTAAGAATTTGATCAAATTAAAAAAAAATCTTATTTACAAAAACTAAATTAATTTTCAAGTCCTTAAGTTAAACCTTTGAGTTGTTTTTCATGGGAATTTCTCCGGAATATTAAAAAGAATTAGTCTAGTTTTAAAAAATGCGTATTTTTGAATTAGATTACCTTAAAAGACCACGTGACAAATATTTAAATTTCCGTAAAATATTTTATTATTTTGCAATGGTCAATAAAATTCATATATTATCTATGAAAACATAAAGATACACTATCTTTGAATTGCTTTTTTAAAAAGATAGCCATAAAATCAAGTGGTTTTTACAACTCGTTTTTATTTCTCTATTTGGAAATCAAATCTTAAACAGGTTTCAATAGATTACGATTATTATGTAATTTAAGACTAAAAGGTCATAATTTTAATTAGCTTTATTACAACAACAACACAAAAAAAAACAGATTCGCTTGTTGAAATCAGAGAAAAAAAACTAAAAAGCATGCTAACAAAAAAGAAAAAAATTTATAAATATTTGGCAATATTTATAAATTTTGGTTATGCTTAAAGGTCTAGTTTTTTTTTCTTTTTTCTTTTCAAATTTTATTATATAATTTATTTAAGCTCGCTAATATTAATTGTTTAATTGTAACTAATTGTTAAACATTTTTCTTAAAGGGATTTCTAACAAAAAAAATTTTTTTTTAAATTGGTTTTTATTAGCTCACTTTTTTTTTCTCTTTTCTCTTGAGTCGATTCCTTATTTATTTGATTTTAAATTAACACAAAGAGAAAAAACTGAGTAACAAAAAACAATATTACCTGAGATTAATATTTTATTTTTATGAGTAAGAGAGAGAGAGAGAGAGAGAAAAAATACGGATTTTTCAATTAAAAAAGACTTATCTTCTTTTTTTTTCTTTAAAGTTAAACCCATTTTCCTTGATCCTTTTAAAGATTTTCCCAAAATCCCAATCTATTCTCCATCATCATCATCATCAACCAATCCATTCAACATTTCATAATCTTATAAATCGTGAATTAGTTTTTCTTGTTGTTGTTGTTATAAACTCTTCGCTTATTAAGAAAAAAAAACTCATCTCAATCTGTCAAAAAATATTTTGACATTTTTCTTTAGTTTGTTTTTGGTCAAAAATATTTCAATTTTAGTATCCATTTCGTATACTTAGAAAAAGACCTATTTGGAAGCTACCACAAGAGAAGGTGCTTAATTTAAAAAAAAAAGGTCTAATCAATTTGATATTTAAAAATAAAATTTAATTAAGATTTTTTTTTTGTTCTTTTTTTTTTAATTTTCCGAATTTAATTAGAGTCACATATTTTTGTGTTCCATTAACAAAAACAAATAAATTTTAATTGTTATTATTTTGAAACAAAACAAAAAAATGTTTATTTAGAAAGTAAAATTTTGAATGAATGGAAAAGTATAAACATTAGATTGTAAAGCATTAATTTTGGTAAAGTTTGTGTGTGTATGTTTTAAGTATGAATAATAATCACCAAAAAAATAGTTTTATCTTAGCCTCATTAATCAAATTAAACCATAATTGTGATGATAATGATGATGGTAATTACTCTAATAAATTCCTATTGGACTCACAACGCTCGTCAACATTATTAGAAAAACAAAAAAAATTTTTCAAATCAACACCATCTCTATTTATTAGCAATAGTAGTAGTAGTAATAGTCACTCAAGTGAAACAAATAATAATATTTATAAATCGAAAGAATATATTGAATACGAATTTGAGCCAATTAAATTGTCAAAACCAAAGTCTAATCCAGCAATAACAACAAATACTAGGGATCTATTTACGCCAGATAGTTTAGAGTCATCGCTTTCATCATCTTGTTCACTAAGCGAATCAGAGGACTCCAAAGAAGATACTATACTCAAATCGAAAACTGATTCGGGTCTGTCCGTATCGCCTCAATTGACACAATCGTCAACAAGTGATAAACAATTGGAGCTTGATTTCGAAACAGATGAAGAAGTTTGTCAATTGACCCTAAATGAAAAAGCTACTACGGAATCGAATATTCTATTGGAAAAAATTGACAAAATAAATCAATTACAAAATAAAATAAATGATATAAATCAAAAAATCAAATCCATTGATATGAATAATAACAATTTGAATAATATAAGTCATTATGTAAATCCGAGTTATGAAGATGACGATGAAGA
>NTPY01000391.1:252744-316470 GCA_002922825.1 Brachionus calyciflorus
TAAACAATTGGAACTAGATTTCGAAACAGATGAAGAAGTTTGTCAATTGACCCTAAATGAAAAAACTACTACTGAATCGAATATTCTATTGGAAAAAATTGACAAAATAAATCAATTACAAAATAAAATAAATGATATAAATCAAAAAATAAAATCCATTGATATGAATAATAACAATTTGAATAATATAAGTCATTATGTAAATCCGAGTTATGAAGATGATGATGAAGAGTATGAGTCGAGGCGATTTGCCAATTTTCGTGAGAGGCATAATCAAACTCGTTTAGAACTAAGAAATAATTCAGCCGATGACGATGATGACGACGAAGACGACAACGACAACGAAGACGACGAAGATGAAGAATTTAATAATTATAATGATGAGAGATATTCAGACGAAGAAGAATTTATAGAAAATTTTAAAACACAATTTCAATTGCCCATTAAAAAATACGCCTCAACTGGTTTTTTATTCAATCGTTTTGGCTCCTATTTAGCACCTATTGAAGAAGCACCCGAAGATATATTTCTAAATGGTAAAAATAATTTGTCAAGTAGTATGTCTAGTTTAGTGTCGTCCACTGATTCGTCTGATTATTTAATACAACCGAGTCATTTAAGTAAAAAAAGTTCGTCTAGTTGTTTTGATTTTAAAAATATATACGAGGCTATTGAGGCGTCAATTCATAAAAAAAGTGAGATCAACAATATTGCTATTAATAACAGCCATAATAATAATAATAATAATGCTACTAACTCAACAACTACTAATTATTTTCAAATGGACGATTTGAGTTTTAATGACACAAATGATATCTCTTGTTTTATTGATAGAGAAGAATTCATAGACAATTCTTCTCTTAATAATAGTTTAAATTTAGTTAATAGTTATTTAAATGATTTAACATCAAAAGGTGATTAATTTAATTTTTTTTTGTGTAAAAAATAAAAAAAAGCATGTAAGCTGATTCTAAAACAAAATTCGGCTCGACAAAGAAAATATTTCTATGCAATTTTTTTTAAAGAATGTGACATCAATGTGACATCAAAATTTTGATGCAACGTCACTTTTTGTTAAAAATTTTTGGTCATTTTTACTTTAAATATAAAAATAGTTTAAAATGATGTGACATCATAATTTTGATGTTACACCTATATGAATATGATGTAATATTTTTGTAACATGATGTGGCATCATGTCGAATTGTTCAACATGCTGGAATCAAAATTTTTAAGAATAATAACTTTTCTTATATTCGAAATTTGGTGAAGCTTATTTTTAATTTTATAAAAAGCGTCTCATAGAAACAAAAATTAACATTTTTCTTTATTATAAAATCTAAGCATTTTTTTTTATATTTAAAAGTTCCTTGAATTACGACAATTTCTATACCAATTTTACAGCCCATTTTTTGGTTTCATATAAAATTCCAAAAAGCTTATTTTTATAAGAACAAAAAATTATTTACTACTCACAAGACTAACTAACTAGAGCCATAAAAATAGTTAACCTATAGCAAATTAAAATTTTCTCTTAACTGGCTAAATAAACAATTGTTCTCAGACTAAAAAACAAATCTAATTAAAATTTAATTAAAACAGAAAACGAAAATGCACAAATAAATGAATTAAGTCATTTGAATCAAGAGAATCATCAAGAGGAACATGATATTGTAGAACAAGAACTCGAAGAAGAAGACGAATCACCACAATATGTCAATAATGATAAATCATTAAAACAAGGTTAGTACTATTTTCTAAAATAATAACTGAATGATACGCATGGTCTAGTTATGCCTCATAGTCCTGAATTTAAGTTCATATATTTTCTTTTTAATATTCTTCTTATAAGGTATCATATTTTATGAATTTTTTTTTCTCTTTTACTCTTAACCATAAATTAACTGGTCAAACATTGAAATCTAAAAAAGAATTCAAATAATTTATGAATTTGAACTTATTTAGAAATCAGATTTTTTTTTTATTGAACACATGTTTCGAATGCTTGAAAAAATAATAAAAAAAAAAAAGAGAAAGATTAAGCTAATGCACAAAGAGTCTAACCTTTTTATTTAGAAAAAAAAAGTATTAAGCGTAGGCTCCTTAATGATTGATTGCTATCTTCTAGAATTGAACTCTTTTTTATATTTTTAATAAATATTCTATCATCAGAAATATTTCAATAATTTTTTATTCTCCATTTTGAAAATTATTTGCAATATGATTCAGTCCGGGGGTTCTCTTTTTTTGTAAGTTCAAACTCCGCAAACATAAAAATATAACTATAACGCAAAATAATATTTAAAAAATTATAAAAAAAAAAGTAGAGATAGATAGATTATGAAATAATATAAAGAATTATCTCGAATCATAAATAAATTATTAGCTTAGTTATCTCCTCTTGGTTTTTTTGTTGTTGTTGTTTTATTCTTACTCATAAATATTCCAACTCATAGATCTATCTATCTCTTCTTTTTTGTTTTTTATTTTATTATAAACGAAATTGCAAAATACAATCAACTAAAATACAAAATTTGAAACAAGAAAAGAAAAAAAAGCTTGGCAAAATTTTTTTTTTGTTCAAATTAATTTAAAGCTCTAATTAAAATTTAAATTTTTAGAACTAATTTTGTTTTTTTTTTAATTTCACTTGTTCTATTAAATTTAAATTAAAATGGTGGATGTATCTAATTCACCCGAATCATCATCAAGCTATCAACAAAATGATAGTAATGATCTTATTGACGGAATTAGTAAGTTTTAGAGTTTATTTAAAGCGTGGATATTTTTTTATCATTTTGAATAAAATTGATGTATATACTAAGGGGTCTTTAAGACTTTAGGGATATTTTCAAAAGGATTAAAAAATTAATTAAGATTATTTAAATTTTTTTGTTGTTGTTGTTGTTGTGAGCTTAAGTTTTTGACTTAAATCAAAAGCAATACAAAAAACAAAATGAGAAATTTTTTTCTTTTTTAAATGAGCAATTTACCAATAATTACCGAAATTTTGGCGATTAATTATTATTTTAAGTATAAAGTAGAGTGGTCATAAAGAGCTAAATTTGTAGTTTTGTTTTTCATTCGGAAAGTTATTGTAAAATGTTTTGATTATAAAGTTAAAATTATTTTACGGTTCTATTACAAAAATATCTTTCTCGAAAAATGTGTAACAGTCGCTGAGTATTGAGCCTAAGATTTTTAATGTGTCATTTTGTACACTTTTTCCTATATTTTATCTGTTTGTTTATAAAATCGAGAAATTTAAATATTTCGAAAATATTTTTTTCAATAATTACGTAATTTCTAAAATAAAAAAAAATTTCAAAATTTTTATACTTCAATTTTATAAACAAACAAAAATCTAAACGATACTATTAAATTGTATTAATCCAAAATCGTAAAAGATTTATGAGTCAGTTTCAAACTTAAATTCGCAATTATTTAAACTTTTCTTTAGGATACAATCAAAAAAATTTTTTTTGTTTAGAATAACCAAATTGACACATTTTTGACACATTGGTTAAATTATCGTACATCTCCTATAATAGAAGGGGCTAGGGTACGGGTTATAGCTCATGTGAAAAAATTCGGAAAATAAAGTAAATAAAGCTTAAAATATTTTTATTTATTTTTCGAATTTTGTTCACTTTAAACGCAAATTTATTGCCGCATTAATCCCGATAACAATGGGTTTAATGTGGCATTAAAGACTTGATTCCATGTTTAAAGTATGCACCATCATCAGGCATGCACTAAACTCATGGAAAAATTCTTTCAAAAAATGTGTCAATTTTTTTAAAAATGACACAATTTTTGACACATATTTAAAAATTGCGCAAAGAAAATAAAATTTATAAAATCAACATTTTCAAATTCTAAATTTAACAAAACAAAATCAGGTAGCGTTAATTTCTTGTTAAGATTCCAAATTAAAAACCGGGTCAAAAATAATAAGGTTAACACAAAAAAGAAAAGAAAAATTTTTTTTTACGGTTTATTCTCGATGATTATATTAATAAGAATAATAATAATAAAAAAAGAAAGCCCAACAAAAACAAAAAAGCATTTTCAGTTGTAATCTGATTCTTTTTAGTTTATTAAAGCCCTAAAATAATAAGACTTACGCAGAAAAATAAAAAGCGAAAATTTTATTAAATTTTTTATTTTTTGCGAAAAATCTTTTTAAAAAAAATCGAATTCAAATAAAGAACCACCTTATTCCGATTCCGGAATATATTCTCCTCTTTTTAATAATGAACTATTTTTTTTCTAGTTGTTGTTATTGTTGTAAACGGAAAAAAGAATTCGTTATTAATTAACTAATAAGAAGAAAAAAGTGTTTACAAATTAGATCTTAATCTTAAAATCCACAAACGGATAACGTCAAGTTTTTATACAAAAATTAAGGAAGTAGAAAGAATGAATGTAAATAAACAAATATTTAAGTTTTGAAAAAAAAAAAAACAAGTTAACAAGAAAATATTGAATTTAAATTAAGAATTAGACCATTCGTATTTCTTTTATTACTATTACTTTGGTTCATTTATAAATGCTTTAAATTTTTGAAAATAAAAATTAATTTTGTCTTTTTTTTTTACTTGATTGTCGTGTGTAGTCCCTGAGGATAACGTAGAACGCTTGAGAAATATAAGAGATATGTTCGAGAATAGTCGTAACGAGGACGATATCGAATTGAAAAAAGTCGAAAAACTTCAACCATCCGAAAAATTGAAACAAACTTTTCTTAAGTAAGTTGTGAAATTTAACAAAAAAAAAATTTTTTGAAAAAAATTTTTTTTTTTTTTTCTAAACCTGCATGCGTTTGCTGTGATTTTTAATTTTTAATTATATAAAAAACAGTGATATAGACTTCAATTTTCAAACCACTCAACTCATACTTACTATGGATATTGACAACAATTGTCACAAATCAATAAACGGCGACTCGCCATGTGTCTCAAATTCAGATAATCATCAAGTTACATCACCAAGTTCATCCGCTTTATCATCCTCAATACCCTCACCAAATGATGACTCCTTAAACCATGATAAAAATAATAATAGGTTAATACTAATTTTGCATGTTTTTTTTTCTATTTTTTGATTGTTTCTAAACAATTTTTAACAACATTTTTTTTCGCCTTAAATAAAATAAAAACAAAACCTTTTCTAATTTTTCTATGTTATAAAAAGATTCGAAGAAGGTGTTCTTGAAAATGAAAGTAATTCAGATTCAGAAGTAGAAACAGAACAAACAGATGGTATTATACGATCAACAAAAAAGAAAAAAGATATTGTAATTACCCTTTTTCTTTTTTTTGTTGTTGTTTATAGGATAAAAATTTCTTATTTGTTTAATTAAATTAGATTCCATTTGCTGAATTGAATAACGTAAAAACAAAATTTGAAAAAATTGCCATGGAACCAAATTCACCATTAGTTGAGCCCAAACCAATGCGATGTATTACACCACCAAGAGAAGGTGCCGATCGTATTGAAATTGAAAATGAGCCTCTACAACGACCAGCTGATATTGTAAGTAGTAATGAAAAAGTCGAGGATGCTCTACCCGACGCAGGTTTCTTAAGAAGCCGTAAAGAAATATTCGATTCAATTGGCTCGCCTGAATCTGATACGGGTGCACCGAGAAAAAAGTCAATAACTCCACCTAGAGAGGACATAATTAAACGTGTTTTAAAAGAAAAAACACCAGAGAGATTAGACAATGTTATACGTGAATCGGACAGAAATGAAGATGTACTACCATCGGCTGGTTCAATTAGACAAACAGCAGCTATTTTTACAAGTGGTAATCGACAAAAATCAATAGACCGAAGTGGTATAGTCTTAGAAGGTGAATTGACTGAAAAAGGTATAGCCAAGTCAAGACTTGCTTTATTCAATGATCCATCAGCCTTAACTTCGCCATCAATTAGTACAAACGATCAAGAGTTAGAGTATATTAAAAATGCTTCAGGCATAGCCAAAGAGCGTTTGAATTTGTTTAAAAATTTAGAACAAAATAATGGTCAAAGAATAAGCCCGGATAGAAATGTGAAAAAATTTAAAGAATTTACACCACCGCCTCAATTGGAGCCAAGACAATATATTATTATAAGTAAAGAGTCTTCGCCGTCATTGGGCAATTTGGTCGATTCGTACAATAAGGACGAATATTTACCAGAGTCTGGTCTAGCTAGAAATCGAATGAAACAGTATTTGGAGCAGACATCATCGAATGGTGCCAATACAAGTCTCAATGAGACGAGTGAATTACAAGGCAAAGGTCTAGCTAAGTCTCTATTGGCTAAATGGAAATCAATTGAGAATATTAAAGAGGGTAGTCCTGAGCCTAAAAGACAAGACTCGCCTGGCGAAGAGGTACCACCGAGTGGACATGCTCGTAATTTATTAAGCAAATGGCAAAATATTGATAATACTAAAGACACTAAAGAAAGAAAAGGTCCTAAGGCTTTTACACCACCACCACCTGAAGAGCTAAATCGAACACAAGAGTCAGATGACGAACAAGACACATCTAAAAATCAAGTCTTTGAAGACGAATTGGCTCTTTTGAAAGGTGCTGCCAAAAACACACTCAAAAAGTAAGTCTTTTTTTTCAAACAAAAAAAAATATTATGACTTTCCGTTGAGTTTAAACAAATAAATTTTTATTAATTATTTGTAACAGATTCGAACAGTCTATGGCTGAATCGAATAATCGTGTTAAGCGTACAGTAACTCCACCTAAAGACTATATAAAACAGGCTGTCACGGCACCTGTTAAAACAGTGTAAGTAATTTAATCGAGTCCTATTCTTCTTCTTCTTGTTTAAATTTGCATGATTAATTTTAGTATGTTCTTTTGCTTTTGCGTTTTTCTCATCAAGACATTTAGAACCTTGCATCTTGTTTATTAATTTTTTTTTTTTGAATTAAAAAATAAAAAAATTTATATTCTTATTTTTTTTGTTGAAGATTTGAATCTCAACCTTTAGAGAGTAATATAAATAGTCATTATGTTGAAGAAGAGATTATACCATCACAAGGTTCAGCTAAAAATTTGAAAAATAAATTTTTAAATTTGGAAAAAGAGGCTGCTAAAATTGAGACCTCGTCATCTAAGATGAATTATGTGCCGAAAAAATTCACATCGGCAACAAAACCAACAGCTGAAAAGTCCGAAACAACAACAACAACAAAATCAGCACAACCTAAACCACAACCTGGTAAACTAAATTCAAATGGGCTTTTAACAACAGTTCAAAATGGCAACTCGAGTCAAAATCAAACGGAAAAGTGTTCTATTTGTGACAAAACAGTCTATGCCATGGAGAAAACTGAAGCTGATAAAAAAGTCTATCATAAAGCTTGTTTTAAATGTACTAGTTGTAATTGTCCACTCAAGTAAGTCTTTTTTATTTATTTAATTATAACAAAAAAAATCAAGTCACATGAGATTATTCATGCCAATTTATTTCCATTTTATTTAAAAAAATTCAAAACAGTCTT
The DNA here is from genome assembly GCA_002922825.1 of Brachionus calyciflorus. NCBI lineage: Eukaryota > Metazoa > Rotifera > Eurotatoria > Ploima > Brachionidae > Brachionus > Brachionus calyciflorus. The sequence continues at coordinate 260,260 of NTPY01000391.1, forward strand.
ATTAAAAATTGGAGCGTTCTTTTTTTTTGGTTGCCACATCTTTAATAATCAATTAATTTTATTAGTTTGCCTACGGTTGAATTTGACCAAAATAAGCCATATTGCTTACAAAATTGTAAGTCTAAATCAAACGATAAAAATAATAATAATAAAGAATTAGGAGTTATTGTTATTGACACGAGTTATGCTACAGGTAGCTCGACTAAATCTCCTAAATCAACAGCTTCTCAAAGCACTCCTAAATCACCGAGTAAACCAATCAATAGTCCTAATAAATCAGTAGCACCAAGTCCTAAGCCGGCTTTGACGCCAACTGCTCCAAGTCCTAAGCCGACTTTGACACCGAATAATACTAATCAAAGTCCAAAAGTAGTGACTAGTCAAAAAAGTCCTAGTAGTCTTAAACCAACATCATCACCAAAACCAAAATAAATTTTTAAAAAAAGAAGATAACTCCTAGCGCACATAGTAATAATTTATTTTAAGAGTTTCGAGTGAATAAAACGACTTTTTTTTGGTTTCTAACATAGTTTTCTAATATTTTCTAGAAAGAAAAAATTGCACGATTTTTTTCTTCTTTTTGAACCTGTGTGTGATTTGAAGCCCGTCCATTGCATGAATTTTTTAAAATTTTTCCAAAAAATTTAAAATTAATTTTTTTTAATGTTTTTTTTTTTTTGTAGATTGGGTAATTTTTCATCACTCAAACAAACTCTTTATTGTACACCACATTTTTTACAATTGTTTGCACGTAATGGTAATTATGACGAAGGTTTTGGTTTAGAGAACTATAAACGTAAATGGTTGCCTACAGTCCAACAAAACGTATCAGCCAATTAATTACAAACACAAATAGCCTTCTTTTCTTAATTTTATTTTTTAAATCTCAATATTAATATAATTGTGTGCAATTTTTTATTTAAACAAATTTTTTTTAGAGCGAATTTCTAATGTGTGCGCAGGTGTAAATTTTTTTTTTAAACATAAATTTTTTTAAAAACATTTTTGTAATTTTTTTTTGTGTTTCCATTTAAACAAAAAATTTAGCTTTATTTAAAAAATCTTTAAAAAGGAAATTAATTTAGTTTTTTTTTTTTTTAATTTTGTTTTCAAATTTGTCTCGCTTTAAAATTTTAAAAACAAAATCAACAAAAAAATAAAAAACAACAAAAATTTAGAAAGATATAATTTTTAAAATTTTTCATAGACTTTATTCAACTAAAACATTTTTTAGACTTAAAAAAAAAATTTTTTTTTTTTTCAATTTTTTTTTAAATCAACATAATAACTTAATGATAAATTAAATAAAGTATTTTTAATTTAATCTTTTTTTTTGTTGATTTGATTTGACACTTTTGGTAATTATTGAAATAATGCGATAGAACCAATAAATATTAAGTGAGTCTAGAAGTACACCTGCAATTAAGCAAATTAATTTGAATATTAATGGTATTGTTGGCCATTGAGTGTAGGATAAATATTCGAAAAATACTTTCCATATTGGAATTAATGTAACAATTCGGACTAAACCGAATGAAATGAAACCAATAATGCCATTTATTATATACCATTTTGAATCCTTCATATTGAGAGTTAACAAAAACCAACGAAAATTAACAAATAGAGTTGATGCTTCGCTTAAAGTGCGTAATGCTGCTATATATGCAAAATAGCCATAGTTCTTTTTTTAAATAAAATATAGCTTTACAAATAAAAAATTGTTTTTTTGTTTTGTTTGATGAAACTTACTGAAGAGATTATACAAGCAGCCGATGAGACTAAATGATGTAATACAAATTGCCATTCGAATATGTCTTTTTTGTAATAAATCATTAGTAAAAAATCAATAAATAAATATCCTATGACCATATTATAATTCAATATTATAATATCCGATTTATAACTATTAAAAAATTAGAATTGAAATTTTTTGAGAAAAATTGGTTTTAGATAGGATTGTTAATTCGAATGAAAATCGTAATTATGACAGCTTTTTTTAGGCCAGTATTTAGAATAAAATACCAAAGAACAGTCTTAGCTTGTTATTTATTAAAATTCGTAGACAAAGCTTTCATGTCCTATGTACGCCGTTAGCCTAAAAATTACTTTCAAAATTACGATTTTCTTTCAAAATAACAAGCAAAGTTTTAAGTAAGAAAGTTTTACATGAGTTTATTAGAGTATAGATCATGATCGGCGATGAGTACATAAGAACCGAGTAAAGTGACGATTAAGGCGTGTATACTCGATACAACTCGAGATATGAATTGTATTTGAACGGATGCATCCAATCGGTTAAACGAGACCCAATACTTACGTAATAAGTAAAGACTTATATAGAAAATAGAAGCGAATATAACGCTAAATGGCACAGCTCGGTAAATTTCCATAGTTTTAACAATTTAACAAACAAAAAAAAAGTTCTTTGTTTTAAATGATTTTTTTTTTCTCTAAAATTGGTACTAAATAAAGTATAATTTATGAATGTAAGTTAGGAATTGTTCAATTTTTTTTTTCGAATTTTTAAAAATTATAATTAAACAGCAAGTTAGAATTTATTTAAACTGTTTAATTTTTCTATCAACCCTGGATTTCATTCAAATCATTTTAAATAATGGATCTGGAGAATAGAAAATATTAGAACGCATTATTTCATATATGCAAAATTTATAAATTTTATTCTCAAATTTAATTAATTTAAATAATTCTAAAGAAAGAATTAAATCAAGACAACAATATGTATAGAGGTTTAACTGGGATACAACAGTCGAAATTTTAATAGGAGAGTAGTAAAATAAAGTCACATTTTGTCCTTATACAATTCAATTTCAAGTCATTTGATTGTATGTGACATTAGGTGACAATACATGATATCGAGGTCTACGCCGTACTAAATGTCAACTTTAGTGACAATCTAAGAACAACCTGTGACAAAAAAATAAAAAAATGTGACTATTCTCATTTACGGAGTAAATGTGAGTTAAAACTTCGATTCATTTTTTTCAATCATTTCTCATTTAACACTAATTGAAATACGAAAGTTGAAATACTATTTGAGATTGAATTGATTTGAAATTGTAATTACAATTGCTTGAACTTATTATTATTATTATTTATTCTAATTGTTGTTCCTAATACCATTAATCCGAACTTTCATGGAAATTACAATTGATTTGAATTGCAAATAATAATTATTTATATGTCATTCAATTTGTAAAAATTCTTAATTTTATTTTTGAAAGAGGCTCTTTAATTAAAAAGAAAAGTTGAATTCAAATAAAGTTGATATGATAAATTTAAATGTGACTTTTAACTCTAAGAGATAAGAACTAGACTTGATAACTTTGAATATTATTTTGTTTCAAAAAAAAGAAAATATGAAGTGTCAAACTAAAAAATTTTTTTTTTAAATTTAACTAAAGAGAAAGCTTGAAATTTTATCAGTTTACATTTAAGAAACTTGATCATTTGATTTTTTTAGGTTATTTTAAAATGATAACAATCTTTAAAAAAAATTTAAAATAAAAACGAATATTAACTCTCCGATGTAAATAATGGGGATTAATGAGATTAAACAAAATAATTTACAAAAACACTTTACTCAAGGGATTTAAGTTGCTAACTGCTTTATTTATATTTATTCTAATCAACCTTAATTTAAAAAATATCTCCAAACGATACCTATAAATCATTTCTTTTGTTGTTGTTGTTGTTGTTGTTGTTGTTGAAATGACAAAATATTTCCTAGAATTCAATTTCTAAAAAGAAATCATTTTTATTCTTTTTAAAAAAATGAATGATGAATTAATTTTAGTAACAGGTGCATCTAGTTATCTAGGCTTACACATTGTTAACACTTTTTTAGGATCTAATTTTAAAGTTCGCGGAACAATTAGAAGTTTTGATAAACGCCTTAAAGTACAAGCTTTATTTTCATTGGATAAAGCAGAGGATAATTTAGAAGTAATCGAAGCTAATTTATTAGATGCCGAAAGTTGGAATAGAGTACTTGAAAATATTACTTTAGTAATACATTGTGCATCGCCTCATCCGAAAAAAAAGCCGATCGATGACGATTTACTAATACAACAAGCTGTAGAAGGTACTAGAAATGTGTTAAGCGCTGCTTTGTCAAGTAAAACTGTTAAAAAATTTATTTTAACAAGTTCATATGTAAGTGTAAGTGGTTATAGTTTAGAAGCGAAAAAGTATGATGAAAGCGATTGGGCTGATCCTGAAAGACACGTTGGTTATGTCAAGTCGAAAATTTTGTCTGAAAAAACAGCTTGGGATTTTATGATTAAATATAAACCAAATTTTGATTTGATTGTTTTGAATCCAGGATTTTTATTAGGACCTACTCTTCATTTGGAAGGTACTGAGACAGGTACTTCTGAAGCAAGAATAGTTGATTTATTTAAAGGAAAGGTAAATGCGATGCCAATGTTTAATTTTGGTGTATGTGATGTAAGAGACGCTGCATTAGCACATTTTAAAGCTGCCTTAATTCCGAATTTAACAAATAAACGATTCACAATAGCATCACAAAAAGAATATATATCAATGAAAGACATTGTTGATATTATAAATGAAGAGTTTAATGAATTAGGTATTAGATTAAACTTTGCTAATCATGATCAAGATACAACAAATGGTTTTTTGAGTCAAGCCGAATTGGATAATACAAGAATGATTAATGAGTTATGTATTGAACCAATTAATGTGAGAAGGACTATTTGCGATATGGTTTTAAGTCTAATTGAAAATGAATTTATTAAAATTGAAAACTTTTAAGTTTTTGTTTATTTTTTTATTTAAAAAAAAAGTTTCATATTCTTTTTTAGTTAATGTTTTAAGTGTAATATTAAATTGATCGTCTTGGAATAATTTTTCTGTTGTGTCTACCCGATTATGTGAACAGTTGGTCATTTAGAGTTAAAATTAAAATTGTTTGTTATTTTAATTAATAATACATTACAAAAGAATAAACGTCTTTATTTGCCTAAACAAATAAACTATAAATTCATCTGAATAAAAGCCAAAAATTATCAAAAAGAAAAAGAGCCATTAATTTGGACTTCCCAAGGTTGAAGTTCCAATGTAATAATAATTGCTTCGATAAAATGAACTAGGTGGGAACTAAAGGCGATAAAGCTCATAGTAATGTTTAAGTCATTATAAATTTGGCTTATTTCGTTAAGTTTTAAGATTTATTTTGATCTAGAGAAAACTTTTTTCTAATTGGTTCAATCTTATTTAATTAGTTATCTTTGCCGTGGTGGAAATGCATAACCCTAAACCCTAATTATGTAGTTATCTACTTGAAAGTGGAGTTTTTTTATTCAAAAATTAAAAAAATATATAAATTAATATTTTTCAAAATTAAGTTTAATTGCAAAATAGAATGTTACTATTCATAAAATATTTTTAAGTTTTAAGGATTTAACATACACATATAATTTTTAAATGATCAAAAAGACAAAAGCGGTTTTCACCTTTAAATATTTTCTATAAACTTCGATAAATGGAATCATTTGAAATGTTATTTCTTTTATTTTAAAATAATATATTATTGCTAGTTCCCTTAAAATTCTTGAGATAAAATTTATCAAAGTCTGACGATTTTTGTTGATTCAAGAATAATGAATTAAAAAAAAATTAATTTTCAATAAGAACAAGGTAACTTTTTTTTTTTTGAATTTTTCTGAGGTTTTAGTTTACTAATTTTTATTAATAATTTGCAATATTTTGTAATATTTTATCTTAATTTTAAATTAATTACTTCACTTTTAATATTATTGGTCAGAATGAATTTTTATAATTAGTAGTACTTTTACACTTTTTTTTTCATCTTTAACCGCTTTTCACACTTAGTCTTTAATTGGAAAACAATGAAAGTGTAAAAGTACTTCGATACGATTATTTTTCAACATTTAAAATGACCGCCTTTAGCTTTAATACACTCCGCCACACGTTTTGGCATCGATTCAATCATGATCTTAACTACATCACTAGGAACCTTCAACCATTCATCAAAAAGAACGCATTTTAAATGCTCGACTGAGGCTGTCTTTGTATTTACCATTTTATGGTCAATATCTGACCATAAATTCTCTATTGGATTAAGATCAGGTGGTCTTGGGCACCAAGGGAGGACCGGTATTTGTTTTTCTTGAAACCAGTTTCGAACGGAATGAGCAGTATGTGAACTAGGCCCATCTTGTTGAAAAATCCAATCTTGACTCTGATCATAAAAAATCTCGGAGGATGGGAACAAGTAATTTTCCAGGGTCTCCATGTACACAAACTGTTTATTCTCCCTGAATAAATAGTGCAACAACGAGTCCCTTGATGATTAATACATCCCCGAATTCCTACCGAACCTCCACCAGTCTGCAACTTTGGTAAACAAAACTTCGGATGATACTTTTCGTATGTGAAATGTTTAACGAATACTCTTAACTTTCTGTAAAATACTTCAAAATTAGATTCATCACTAAAAATAACTTTTGATCAGTCTTTAACAGTCCATCTTTGTCGTTCTTTGCACCATCTGTGCCTTTTTAACCGGTCCAATGCAGTCAAAAGTGGCTTTTTTGTAGCAGTATATGACTTCATATTTTTCTTTAAAAGCAATTTTCTTACAGTGTCTTTATTTACACTAACATTTGGAAACTGTGAACTAAAGTCAGATGCTAGCTTTCTATAGCTTTTTGTAGGATTTATTCTGACCTTTCTAAAAATGTAAGACTCATCTCGACTGGTAAGCTTTGGGGGTCTCCCAGGCCTTGGTAATTCTTTGGCCCCAGAGGTCTTTTCATAATTACACTTTGTTGTAAACACACATTTTCTAGAAACTCCTACTAGATCAGCTATTTCTTGTTGAGATTTTGTCTTTTCTTTCAATAGTCCAATTATTTGCCACCTTTGAGCCTCAGATACTTTTTTTTTGCCCATTTTTATGGAAAATCAACAGTTTGGTACAATTCAATAAAATCAACGATTTTAATAACCAAAAAAAAAAACATGTGTATAAAATGCAAGTAAACAATAAAAAAAAACGTCCCAAACATTTTATGACAAAGAAAAATTCCAAGGATTGTAAAGGTGTGGTAAAATTTTTGAAAAAAATAAATTTTCTAAACTTTGTAGACTTATTTTTTTTATTAAATTTTTTCTGAGTATTTTTTAAAAGAGTTCTTGAGTGTTCAAAAAAAATTTTTTGGAGAATTTATATATCAAAAGAAACTTAAAAAGATAATCTTTAAGATAATTTAGTTTGTCAATCGCTTTTTATTTCAAATTTACATTTTTATATATTTTTTGATTAATTTTTTTTTATATGTTCTAAATTTTCTAGATATACTGTAATTGTCTCCTAAAAAAGTAAAAAAACTAAAATTCGATTTTTTTCATACAAATTGAAAGAAAAATAAAGCTCTTATTAGAAAATTGTGCTACACCGAAAAATATATAAGTCTGCAAAAATGTTGCAGATTGCATTTAGAACATTTTTCTAATGGGGTGTTGATTTTGAAAAGATACAAAGTTTTTGCAGACCTTTATTTTTGGGTGGAGCAAAGTTGTTAAACTTAGTAGCAATTTACAGAATAATTTTATCACTTCCTGTTCAAAAGTAATAATAATTTGAATGAATTGAAATGGCAAATTGAAATTTTCTTTTCAGACCCTAATAAACTGAAGTAAAATTTTTGCTCATTTTTCAATTTTCATTTTTGCTCAAAAAATTTAAATACGCAATTACTTGCACGCGAATTTTTAATTAGTCAATCCTTTTTTAAACACATTAAAAAAATATTTTTTGAAAGCTTTTTAAGGATTGACTCTTTAGAAATTCAGCGTGCAAGTAATTGCGTATTTAAATTTTTTGAGCAAAAATGAAAATTGAAAAATGAGCAAGAATTTTACTTTGCCATTTTTCATCAATTTGCTCGACCCATTACTGGTTGAGCCCGTCGGTTTTAGCAGTTTTGCAAGACCTTCTGTCTTGCGTTCTAACCAATTGTCTAACTTTGCCTTAAAACTATTTAATGGTTTTTCACTAATTATTTCTTTAGGTAATTTGTTCCAATCATCCTATATGTATATTTTGCATTATTTGACTAGTTCTTTCATTACTCTCATTGAGTGACCACGTAAATTATATCAATTGCGTATTTAAATTTTTTGAGCAAAAATGAAAATTGAAAAATGAAAAAAAATGTTACTTTGTCTATATATAACGGGATTTGTTAGCTCGTAATCTATATCCATTCTTAAGATTGAATTAAATCACACTTCTTACGACTTTCATCGGCTGTGTGAATTTCTGTTACAAAAATTTATTTTACAAAAATATGAACCGCTATGACTTTTTTTTGGAATGGAATAATTTTATTCTGTAAATTGTACACGAAAGTACAAAATTTGTATATTTTCTATCCAATCTCAAAAATTCTCTGCTAAAATTGCACAAAATATTTTCTAAACATTTGTAATGACGTGTATTTTGCAAATAAATTGCAAAGCATATGCAGAGACTGGATAAAAAATGTCGAAAAATTTAAATACGCAATTTTATCTGGCATCACAATTTAACCGCTTCAATTTTGGTACTAACTTGGTTGCCCGCTTTTAAACTCTCTCTAATTCTAACTTTTCTTTTTCAAAAGTTGGAAACCAAGCCCAAATTTGAATCGAGTTGATTAATCAAAAAATTCAGTTTACCTTATGAACTTATAAAGACTATTTGGCATAAAAAATTTTCAAAAGTACACTTGAATTAAAAGAAACCTTAAGCTTTTTTTATAATTTTAAAATTATTTATTCTCATTCAACAATCAAGATCAACAAGTAAAAAAACAAAAAATATATAATAAAAAAATTTTATAAAAATTACATAGAATAAAATAATTAAAATTTTTAAAATTAAATTTTTTAATTTAATTAATTAATACTTTAAACAGAAACAAACAAACAAAAAAATTCGGTCATTTAAAAAAAAAACAAGTATACATAGAAAACTATACATAGAAAAACGTTCGGTTCGAATTTTATATAAATTTTTAAACAATTGCACCCATAGTATTTTCAAATTGACCCAGTCTTAAATCACCAATATGATAATTAATTAAATCTAAATGCCTTTGTTGTCTATTCTCTTTTACGTCATCATTTAAAACTAAAATATTATTTTTATTAAAAAAATTATTATCATCTTGATTTAATATTAACTGAGATCTTTGAACTTTTCTAAATGCTGATTGATTTGGTTGACTTAATTGTAATTGTTGCTGCTGCTGTTGTTCTAATTCACCATATTCATTATTTACACAATTATAACCATTAGATATAGTCTCATAAACATGACCTAATGAATCACTATTATTATTAGTATTGTATTGAACATGTCTCGACGGATAATTAGCCATGAGAGTAAATGCATTTGGTTGATTATTTCGAAAATTCGATGCCAAAGTACTTTTATTTAAAAATAAACTTTGTCGTTGTTGTTGTTGTTGATGTTGTGGATGATTTAAAGTCTTTGGATATTGTTGCTTATTAAAATTAGACAATATATTATATACACTTTTGTTCATATCGTTTTGATTATTTAAATTTAAATTAGTTAAACAATTGTAAGATAAATGAGATGACGATACTCCCGTATTATTAGCCGAACTACTAAATTGAAAAAATTCATCATTCGTATAATTATCACTAGTTGACGTATTGCTATTGATAGTATCATGACTCTTTGTGTCCTTACTATCAATTATAATGTTCTGCGAGTCTTTAAATAATTTTCTTTTTCTCAATATAAATAAAACAACTAATGAATTAATTAATATTAATAATATTAAAAATCCTAGAATTAATAAGGCTGCTAATAAACTAGTCGTATTGGGCGATGTATTTAGATTTTTAGTTTGAGCTGATGATAGTAAAGGCGTATCGAATTTAATTAATTTTAAATCGTCTAAATTTGAGTCCAATACAATTGGCTCATATTTTTTACTTGTATTTTTATTTAAAATTGGCATAAATTGAGTTATTTCTGGTAATTTACTACTTGTTTGTTTTAATATGTAATCTTGATTGAATTTACCACATTTTAAATTGATTTGATTTTTGAGGCTTAAATTTTCTTTAGGTTTATATTGACAAGCGAATGGCATTCGTTTATAACAATCTTGTAAATAAAAACCGTTTTTTTTCTTGGCTACACAAGAGCCTTGATTAAACGAGTTTGTATCTAAGACTAACCAAGGCCACCAATTTTTTTCATCATGTCTAAATTCAATGACTTGATTTTTAAAATCGAACCAATTTGTTTGATTCAATTGTCTCATACCAATCCAAAAATTTCTAAAATTCAAATCATCCAAATCCAAGAGGACTCTATTGACTTGTTTTTCCAATTCAAAATTTTCCAAAGTCAATAGAGAAAGGCCTAAATTTGTACAAAAGGAATTAGCTTCGTACCATGTTAAATTTTCATTATTAAATAGTCTCAAACATTTATTATCAATTAGAATAAAATTATCTGGACAATTAATTACAAATGGTTTAATATTAACTTTAAGCCATACGCCTCGTCTAGTCAAGGCATCATCGCTTTTAAAACGTAATTTAGTATTCTCATTCGAATGATTTAAAATAGTCGTAAATTGACTAAGACTACCACATAAATGAATATTCGAATTTATATTCAAATAATCCCTGAGACAATTCGATTTATTTTGACTAGATGATTCCAAATCGAATTCGAGTAATTCAATTTGAATTTGATTCGAATTATTTATAATCGAACAATTACAATCTAAATTATTCGAATATTCATTAGGATAATTTGGAGTTTGTAAATAGAATACTGTTGATGGTGATGGTGATGACATGTCTATTTGAGTGTCTATTTGATCACATATGTTAAATGTACTCTTTGCTTTAATACACTCGTAGACTATGAATAAATAATTACTGTATGATTTACACGAGTGTAAGTATTGTGAGTCTAGGCTAACTTGGCAATTGTTTAAACCATTGCATTCATTTGATACATATTCAACACTAACTGTACAATCTTGTGGTGTGAAATAGCAAGAGTCATTTTTTTGTTTGTATCCATAATGTGACCATGCTATATAAATTAAATCACTACCACAGTCTAAATTTAAAAATTTACTATCCGAATTATCCTCGGGATATTCGGATAGATCTGTATGAGTTATTGTATGCTGTGGATTTGTACATATAGACGCCTCTTTCCATCCATAAACTAATCTACTAGACATTAATAAAACAATGAGTTTTATCATGTACCAAGACATTATTATTATCCGACAAAATGGTTCAACATAAAAGCTACACACACACTAAAAAATCAAAATAAATAAAAATCTGAATGAATAAATAAAAATTTTTTATTCATTTTTTTTATTTTTTATTATTTGAGATTATGATTTAATCATCTAAAATTGAAATTGAAATTGAAAAAAAATGAATAAATTTTTATTTTTTGAAGGGTGAAATTTTTATTAAAAATTGAAAAAAATTTTTTATTTGTTGATTGTTTAAAAAGTTTAGAAGAAATTTTGCAATAAGTAAACCTAGTTGTATTTATAAACAAACAATCTTTATGATTTAAGTGCTTTTTTTTTTTTTATTCATAAAATGGTAAAAACAGAATAAGCCTTGATTCCTAAACAATTTTTATTGTTGTTGTTGTTGTCAGTGTAAATTTAGTTTTTTTTTTCGGAAATTGATTCTAGTGGCCTGAACTTAAAAATATTTTCATAAGGTTTTTTGTTTCGATACTTTACTATCGTGGCATATGTCGTGGTTATTTGAGTTAAAAATTATTATATTTAATATTCATTTAGAAAATGAACTGCATTTCTGATGAATCATATTCACGAAACCACTAAATTTAGAAAATTGTTCACCAAATATTAAAATATATACATCTTTTGTTCCTTTACCATTTACCAATGTCTCAAAATTGCTTCTCTTTAATATTTTTTTGACTCAAAAATGTTCCGTTTTCGAAGGGTTAACATTCAGAACTAATTTTAATCAAGTAAAATGGAATTAAGTTAGATTTTAAATTTATATAATCTTGACGAAGAGTTTAATCAAATGAATCTAAAAATCCCAGAATTCTCTCAACTTGGCTCAATTGAAATCTACAATTTCCAAAGAGACTGAGGAAATGGTTAAAAAGGTTCAAGATAATCTAGTACCATGTGAAATTTGCGGTGAATTAATGGTAAAATCTAAAGAATTTAAGTATCTTAAGGAAAAAAAGCATAAAAAAATAATGGTTTTACGAATCAAATAATAGATTTTAACATATTAAATTAGGTTAAAATTTTAAATAAGTTTTATGCTCACAAAATTTATATTTTTTTTCAAATTTCTAGAACAATATTTTTGTGGAACAATGTTTACATGAAGCTAAAGGTTTCTTTTTGAAAAAAAGTTTACATTTTGTCTCATTTTGGTAAATAAAAGTTTTTAAATTACCAAATTATAAAACTGTTGAAGAAAAATCAATAAAGCTTGAACAAAAAAATATCTTTGTCTCAATCAAATTCCACACAAATAACATACCTTTAAAATTGATCCTCATTTTTAACCAAAATTTCTAATAAAAAAAACTAATTGTAAAATTAAAAATTTTTAATTTAACGCACGAATAGACTAGAAAAATTCCTCTTCATATAAGATGACATGACAAGTTATAACTAGAAAAAAATAGAGAAAAGATTACTAGAAAAAAATAAAAACCATTTGAATCAAATTATACGATTTAACACACTGTTAATAATTACTATTATTATTATTACATTATTATTGCTAGTTTAAAAAAGCGTATTAATCTCTAGATACGGAATTATAATATAACCGAATGATTTTTCGATTGCGCTTGTTTATTTGAATAACTCTTGAAGCTTTTTTAATTGTATATTTTTTCCAATTGATTGTTAATAATATGCTTTAGTTTTTTATGTGTGTGTGTGTTAAAATTCGCGTGCTTAAAATCAATCTTTATTTTTTTTTAAATTACTTAATAATCTTGATTCTCTCTATTTTTTGTTATTATTGTAGCTAAATTAACTGGTTCCATAAGTATCACGCCGAATCTCTATCAATTAGATCTAATTTCATATAAAATTTAATATCTTTATTTCAAAATAGACTCACAAAAATAGTCATGAAAATAAAAAAAAATAAAAATAGCTTAAAGATGAATAATTATTAAGATATATAAAGATTTGAATTTTTAGACGACCTTCTAGCTAAACTAAACCTTAATGTCAAAAACTTATCGCCTCATCAATTTTTTCTAAAACATAAATAATTAAATTAATGTTTAAAGGGATCCTTTAGCTTTTTTTTGTTGTTAAACATCGTCCATATACTAACAGACTAGAACTAATTCTTTTAAATTAGAAATGGGTCTTAATTGAAAATAATTAATATCTAACCAAGCGTTCTTTCACTCTATACATACAACTAATTATCTATTGTTAAATTTAAAAGTCAGGGTCAGATGTTTCCTAAAAAAAATTTTCAAAAAAAAAGCAAGTTGTCTGTCGATATTTTTATTTCCAATTGAATAATTTCGACAATGAACATACGCTTTGCTCATTTATATTCTAATACAAAAACTATCAGCTGTAGTTTTAGACCCAAGTTAAAATTAAAAAACAACTACCTTAGAAATCGATCAAAAAATTTACAAATATAAAACGACATGTGTGTTGTTTATGTTTATAGAAAAGAAAAAAATATTTTTGAAAAATTAATTTTCAAAAATTTTTTTTTTTTGATCGATTTTTTTTTCTGAATGATTAATTAATTGTTCGTTAGGTTCATGATTGTAATGATAATGATTAGATCGGCTAATCACGATATATATACGCTTATTTTTTTGTTATTGTTTGGTGTATATATTCGTTTAATTTCGCTCATAAATCATTTTCGAAATACACTTGAAAAAAATACAAGTACTTTTGATTGAGCTATTGTTATTGAATAACTCTTCAAAAATACAACACAACAAAAAAGATATATTTTTAAATTCTTAATTTAAAAGAAAGAAGAAATTGATTTTTTTTTAAAGTAACTAAGGCCTGACTTAGTTGAATAAATCGGATTATGATTAAGTGAGCGAGATAAGCCGTCTTTTGTCATAGCTTTTTTTTTATAAGAATTCAAATGAAAAAATTAAAAGGTATTCGAAACAAAAACGAAAACTTTTTTTAATTCTTATTTTTTTTGTTGTATTTTGGAATTCATTGATTCATTAAATGAACCCTTTAATTAAATCGATTTAAAATTACTTATTTGATTAAGTTATTTTTTATTCTGATTCCATTCAAAAACAGTCAGAATTAGTTGTTTTTTTTTGTTATTTTAAAGACTGACTTTTTTTTTTATATATTTCTAATCTAATGATTAGCATGATGTTTTTGATTGAAACGAAAATTTAAAAAACACACACACACACAAGCGTACATTTTAAAATTAGACAAATGAATATTAAATTTAAATACAAGGCTAGACTGTTTTTTTTGTGCGTTGTTATTGTTGTTGTTGTTATTGTTAATCGAATAGCAACTAATTTTTTTTAGTTTTTAAATTTTCGTTTCATAGGAAAAGAAAAATAAATTTTTTTTTTGTTGTAGACTTAGTCAAACATTTCTGTGATTATACCTGATTTTTCTATTTATTAGTTATTGTATTGTTTTGAAACTAAAATCTAATAAAAATTTAATTTTAAATGATTTTATTATTAAATTTTTAGATTACATTGTTTTATAAAACTCGAATGACTTAATATGATCTTACCCCTCGTTTTATTTTAGTTTTTATTAATAAAAAATTCCAGGACAAGAGAAAAACAAAACTGTTTTAATAAAGGGTTAATTGATTTTTCTAATAAATACTCTGCACATTTATTGTAATTTGATTTTATAATGAATTTGCAATATTTTTTAGAACAAAATTGCGTAAAAATTCGCATAAAATATTTACAGTGTGTAGGTTAAAAGAACAATATTTTGAGCTTGCTTGAGAGAACGATCATGAACCTAAACTTAAATGATTATAAAACCATTTTGATGAGAACACAATACTTGTTAAATCAAACAAATTCAACATAAAGTCACTTTTGGACAAAAAGTCCCATATGAAAAAAATTTTTCCGTCTTGTTGGATGTAGCCAAAATGTTACAAATTGTAGTAATTTAAACTTAAGAAAAATTTATTCCGTAAAAAAATAGCACTTAAAATGCTGAATTGAAATGAGTGAATAGAAATAAACTACACAGCCCCAAAAATAAATTTTTTTCTGTAAGAGCATCATATTTCGTATAAGCGAATTAAGTATTTTTGCATTCAGTTCCAGAATCCTGGTATAAAAGTTGAAATTGACAATTTTAATAAACTTGAATTTTTCTATTAAGATTCTAAAAATTAAGGGGAAAAAACGCCATTTGTATCAATTTATTTACCAGCTTTATTTTTAGTCGAACGGAAATCATAGAAGTTTTTATTTTATAATTTTTAAATAGGCCACTCTATCAGGAATGTCATAATAAGATATTAAATTCATTTTTCTTGTGTTTGATTTTGCCTTTTAAAGAAAATTTTTTACTATACTTTTCTAACCATTAAAATTATTTACTGGAAAATATATGGTATATAGCCTCCATGATTTTCCATTTTGTAATCAACATATTTTCGAACTTTTTTTTCTATGTAATTTTCTATAATTTTTTTCTATGTTAAAATTCGAGACAAAAATTCTATTTTTTCTATATTGAATTTTTCGAAGTTGCGATACACTGCCTATTTACCTGTGATACTCCTTTTCTTAGTCCTAATTCCATTAAGCCATCAATCTAATATCCGTTATTGCTATCAATTATTTTAAATATTTTTTTTAGAAATGACCATACAATTTAAAATTGATTCGTTTATCAAAATCTGAGATAGCATTTTTTTAATTTAAAAAATAAAACATATTTTTTTTTAGTATTTAAAAAAATAAATTTTGATGAAATCTGAATACATAAATGAAAAATCTCTTTAACAAAATAAAAATAAAACTCGTATTACTTACCACTACTACTATTATTACTACGACTCTAATACTAATAACACAATATTGAATTTTAATTAAAAAAATAAATTGATTCAATTTTTAATTTGAATTATTTTTTATATATTAACCCAACTAACTACTACTAACCAATACATCTGTTTCCTTTAGTTTTTAAAGTTTACTCAAACATTATTACCATAATCTCATTTAGTTTTTGTATATACACTTTAATTCGTTTAATAAAAAAAATCTTGACTCTTATATAATAATAAAATAGGCTTATCTCTTTTAAAAAATCTAAATAATCCGAACAAACTTACTCGACATTTATTTGTTATACAATCTTTTTTATTAAAATAATAAAATTCATTTATGATCTATGTCCTTTAGTTTTTTATTTTTTTGTAAATGAGTTTTATTGACGGTAATAAAATTTAAAAAAAAAAGGAACATATGCTTTTGAATTAGAGGTAATGAAAAAAATAAAAATATTGAAAAGTTTCGGATTTCAGCTGTTTCTGAAATTGGCTTTTTTGTTGTTGTTATTGTTGAAATTTAAACAAAAAAGAAAAAGTTTTATGGTTTTAGTTTTATTTGTGTGTCGTTGGATACAGGAAATAGCAAATCCGATAAAAAAAAAAAGTTGATTGTTGATTTTTCGTGCGAATGAGCTTGAGAATTATAAGAATGGACTTGGAATATATATATATTTTTGTTGTTACTATTTTCGATTAAAAATCGATTTTAAAAAGATTCTTCATTCTCGCTCTTTCTCTCTTATAAATATATAGGAATTCATTGAGGACAAAATCAAATATTAACATGAACAAAATCATAGAATCGGAACAAAAAATTTAATTATTTTTATACCATTGTTTAAAGAGCAAATAACGAATCGAATTAAAATTTGTAAAAAAAAAATAAAGTTACTTTTTAGAAGTTATTCGTCGTTTATTTGCTAATCAAACTAGTTGAAAAAATTTTTTTTTTTTGTTGAAAATATGTACAATTTTAAAAATTTTTTCTAAAAGCGTGTCTGTTTTGATGATGATGGAAATTCTTCTCTGACAAAAAATAAAAAAACTAAAGAAAAAGTTTAACGTTATATTTTTTGTTATTTCCGAATTTAATCTATTTTTTATTATTTGCTCACAATAACAAAAACAACAACAAAATTTGAATAAGTATTTAAGTAAATATTAATTTCGATTTGTGGCATTTTATTTTTGTTGTTACTCTTGGTTTATTTAATTTAATTTTTAAATTTACTCACAGTCAGCTTAAACAAATTAAATTTTATTTTTTTAAATTCAAAATAATTTATTCTATTTTTTATTATTATTTCCAGCAATTCATAAATTTTCATTGAGGAAATTTCTATCGAATTTGACTGATGTCTTCTAAAAAATTATCTTTTTTTTGCGTATTTTTTGACCCATTCTTTGGCGGATAAACCAAGAAGTTTTAAAAAGTGATGGATTTTGTACAATTCGAAAACTAGAAGAATTTGTAGTAATTTATATTTAAACATTCTCTCTGGCTCACAGTAATTTTCTCGCTCATACTTTTTTCACTGGCATATTTTATTGAGAAAATAGATTCTAATCAAAAGACTCCTCATGGTCTGGGCTCAAATTACCATTTTCTTCTTCTGAATCGCTTATATCTGACTCATTTTCGTTAACATTTTTCGCTTTTAGAAAAATAAACAAAGGCATTTCATAATTGACATAGCAATCTAAATTCAAATCATTTACGACGAGAATTTCTTATAAGTTTTAATCTGATTGTCTTTAAAAATTTCTAATTCTTTTCTAGATGGAACAGGCTGTCCGGTTAAAATAAGTATCCACAAAATAGTCTAAGATATTTTCCTACACTTAGAATCTTCTTCAAAAACTTGTTGATCTTTTAGAACTTTTTGCCATTGTTTTTCACACAATTATTGGAAATCAAAACTGTATTGCTTAGCTTTTTTAAAAATTTCTCTATTCTGATTTTTTATTTTTGACAATATTTTATTGAATGCATCTTTTTCTATAAGTCACTTGGCATCGACTCGATTTTTCCGATTAGATTTCACATATTTATTTATAACAGCAAAACTCAAATATCGAAAAAGTTCATCAATAAATTGTTACAATCGTTGCATAAAAACAAAAGCTAAGCGGATACGTTACATACAGCGCATTGTAACTCTAGATGGGCGCAACCATTCGCCACCAAATGGGACTGATTAGAGATAATCAGGCTTGCGAATCGTTGTGACTTAAAATAAGGGTTCCGAAAGGGGCATTGTAGCGTATAACGACCGGCTCTATAAAAAGGAGTTTGCTACTAAGCGCTCGGTCGTGAGTAGAAAAAAAAAAGAAAAAAAAAATTTAAATTCCCATATTAAATTTTAACTTTTTTTAACTAAGAAAAAGAATTTCTAAGTTAATATTGAGTTTAAAATGATTTTATCTTGGTTCAATTTTGGATTCATGATTCACAACAATAAAAATAATAAAATAAAGAGAATGACAATATTTCTATGAATTGTAAAATCACAGGGTGTTACAAGTTAATAATTAGAAAATTCTTGTCTATTCGAAAAAAACAATTTTTTTTCTTTTAATTTTTCCCTAAAGATAAATACTTAATGAAAAAAAAATTACTATTTCCTTTAGAGAATATATTAAACAAAAATTGAGCTTCTATTTTTTGTTGCTTATATTAAGTATTGCATAATAAAAAATTAACTAGAAAAAAAAAAAGAAATTAATTGAAAATTAAATTATCAAAAACACTCTCTTTCTTACAACAAGGAGATTTTATAAAAAAATAAAATTAAAACAAAATTGAAAACACACAGTTTCCGTTTTTGTGATTAAACCAAAGCCGATTTATAATTAGAAACGTTACGTACAAAAACCAACAACAAAAAGAAGGTTTTTAAATTAAATTGTACGTTTATTTTTTATTGAACATGTCTCTAATTATAAGATGAGAAATTAGGCATAAGGAAATTATTTTTGTTACTTTCTTTTTTCTAATGAATGACCATTTTTTTTTGTAGTTAAAAGTAAACTCTACCGATCTATAATTATACAGAATTGTTATTAAATGTTTCGCACATTGATTACTGACTATGATCTCCCTTTAACACAAAAAACTTAAAATTAAACACGGCTAATTAAATTTAAACAATAATAAAATCTTTAAATTCTAAATCATGAATTTCTTTTATTTTGTTATTTTTCTAAATCTTAAAATTATAAAATAATCTTTATTTATTCCAAAATCAGCATGAATTATTAAATTTCTCATAGGTCTTTTTAGAAGAAGGAATCACGTTTAATAAAAAAAAAAAAGATTAAATTTACTCTTACTAAAACACTCGCTATTTGTTGTTTTGTTTTTCTCTAAAGAGATAAATTTTTTTAAGAGGAAAAACATGTCTGATATTTCAAATATAGATTTTGAAAGCAAATATTTCAATTTTATTTATCTAATTTTTTGATTTAAAATTCTATCGAAACAAAAACATTAAAAAGCCGTATAATAAAATAAAAATAAAAATGAAATGTGAACATATTAATAATCGCTTAGATTTCAATACTCTCTAATGGTTTAAAGATAAACGGTTATAAATATAAAATTGATAATTTTTGATCGAGTGTTTTTAAAGCTAAGTCCACTTGAACTAATGACACTTTCGGCTCTTATTTATTGTTTAAACAAAACATGTAATTTTAGTAATAATGTTTTGAATGAACAGATGCGCGATGAGACGAATTAATAATAATTGATACCTCTTAGAATTTTAATACGATTATTAAATAATTCTTAGGGTGAAAAATTTTAAACATAAAAAATAGTTAAACAAAAGCTTAAACGTATTATCTTGTAGGGCAAATAAAATAAGAACCAGAAAATTCAAAATACTAGAGAGCACTCTGATTTCAAATCTTAAAATAAATTTTATAATAAAATAGTATCTTGAGAGTAACTGAATATAATTTAATAAACGAATGAAGATTTTAAGGTAATTACATGTCTAAACTAAGTATATATACCGTATTTCCTCAAAATTCTTCTGACAAAAAATTATTTTTGTACGGAAATTTGGCATACAATTAAAATTTCTCAAATTATCTGATATAAACAAAAAATATTTTCTTTAAGAAATTAAAAAATAATTCGAATGCCTCTGAATTTATGAAAAAAGCTCAGTTGAAGTTTGAGTCTAATGTCAGAAAGGAGAGTTTTTTCGACTAAGTGTTGAGCAAAACTCACAGAAAATTTCTTCAAAGTCGATTCAGGCAATGGAATAAGTCAGCCTATTCAGCTTCCTCGGCTTTGTTAAAGAAGAAACAGGAAGCGACGAGACTCAGAATCATATTGAAGTATCCAACTAATTCAAATGTAAATTTACAATTTAACACAATTCTAAAGTAAACCAAATCATAAACCTTAGTTAAGATTCGGCTGTTTTTGAGCCTTAATAACTCACTGTCTTTCCTGATAAAAATATTCCGAAAATATTTTGAATTATTGAGTTAACGGTTAACTGAAGTTTGTTATCAATTCGCTCGATTCGCTCAATTCAAAAATTTCAAATTTTTATGCAAAATTTTTTTTTTAAATTCATGTACTCCATAATTTTTGTTATGAAATAATTTTGTCTTGATGTTTTGAATTGAGCGAATCGTGCGAATCAATAACAAACTTCAGTTAACTAGAGTTAACCATGCTTTATAAAAATTGGTTTTAATTTTGAACAATTTGATTCATAATAACCATAAAAACTTCAAAATAAAATAGTTTTCTAAAAAATCGAATTTTAATAATATTTGATTGCAATAAATTGCTAAAATGTCCCGCTAATACTCGTGGTATCTCACATCATTTCGTTGTACTAACTACAACTAAAATTACGGAAGAACTAAAAATAATAACAATAAAATTATACAATTTTTTCTATACTCTAATAAATTTAAGATAAAATCAGGTGATAAAACCAAAAAATAAAAAAAAAATAACTTTTTTTTATTTTGAACTAAATTTCATACTTTTTAAAATAACAACAAGTTCTTACATTTGGTCAAAAATAGTTTTGTTTGAAATTCACAATTGTTAACCAAAATTGAGATTATATTTTTTATATTATAAACCAATTTAAAAACAAACAAAACTAAACTAAACTAGAAGAAGAAAAGATCCAATTTAAATATTTTATTAAACTAAAAGTTAGACCCATTATTCTCGCTATTAAGATCTACTATTGAAATCAATAATAATCGATTCTCAAAAATAAAAAAGAAAGATAGATAGATCGATTGAATATAAACAAGTTAGACAAATACTGAACGAAATTTAGAAATAGAACAGAGGAAAAAAGGGATTAGAAACATTTTTTACTTTTACAACAACGAAAACTAAAATATAACTTGGGATATTTCAATCATTCAATATTTTATGTAAACAACTTGAAAAAAAAAATGCACTGGTAAAGAATCTTATTTATTACAAACATAAACTACTGATTGATGGATGAATATATTCCGATTATTATTATTTATAAATTCATGATGATTTTTTTTTCTCTCTCTCTCTCTTGTGTAATCTTGTCTGCCTTTTTAAGAAAAAAAAAATAAACGAATATTTAAATCAATTCTCGGAATTGTTCTTAAAACTCCATAAAATTATTTCTAATTAATCCCTTAACAAAAAAAAAAGAAAACTCTTAAAAAATTCTAAAAAGTTTAGACGTCGTATTCAACGACTAATCGACCAAGATTTGTTAAATAGATATAAATAATGTCATCTCATTTATCATTCAAACATACAAATATCAAAATTTTCCATAAAAACAAAATAGACCATTATTTCTATCTCATTTAGTTTAATGGTTTATTTTTTATTAATTAAATAAATAAATAAACTTGTATTTACAAAAAATAATTCAACCAGAACTAATGAATTTCTTTTTTAATTACCATAATACCAGGTACACTTTTTTCAACAGCAAAAATGAAATTTTTTTTGAATGACTTGAAAATCTTAATTCTTAAAATTTTCGTGGCGGCTACTTTTCCCCCCATTTCAAAATAAATAAATTACTAGTTAAAATTGCCGAGATCATAATTTGAACTCGCTTTTTAAGACTAAACCAATAGCCTATTTTTGATTATGAAGTGATTGCAAACAAAAACTCGGAGCCTTAACCTTCCTAAGAAAGGGTACCCTATATCAAGCTCTACAAGAATGTAATGTTAGAAATAAAAGAGATGTCTTCTATGAAATTTGTAAAATTTTAAATTTTAATTTTTTGTTTCAAATTACCTTTTTAATATTTTAAATAATTAAGAGAGATTCTGAAAAAGAATTAATCTTATCATTTGAAGATTTTTCGGATAGAAATTTCTTAGTCTGAAGATAAATTACCCGAGTAATTTAATTGTTCCCAAATGTATAATTGGTGGTAATGGATAAGTATCCAAAGTTTGGTAAGGTCTCATCCGCGCTTAGGAAAACTAAGGTCTCTGAATCTAAAGTAATTATGAGTAACTTTCCATTTAGCGCCAGTAAGGTCATACGTCATAACAAGAATAACATTTTGGTCCAATTTTTTTTTGCAAATTCGTGTTCAGCGACTCAAGTTTTTCCTGATTTCATAAAGACACTTTTTCGTCGAAGAAAAAAAAAGGATTTTTTGTTGGCTACAAAAAGTAGCGGGGAAAAAGTATCCCAAACAAAAATTTTTTTTAATTGTATCGAAAATTAAAAATTTTACAATTACGAAATATTAAATATTTACTTTACTAGTTATTTTCTTGCGATGAGAAAGAAAAATATTTTTACACTTTATTTAAAATATCCATTAAGAAAAAAGAAAATATAAAGTTTAAGTAATTTTATGAAAATATGACCTGTGAATGAGGTTTATGATTTTAAAGGATTTGCATTTATTTGGCTTTTTATTTTTCTCGTTAGTTTGCTTGAAAATTAAGAAAAAAAAATTTAAATTTATACGAAATTTAATTTCGAAAAATTTTTTCAATTCCCTTTCGTAAGTAATGTCGCTTTCTTTTAAATTGAAAATTCTTTTTTAGTAAAGCTTGTTGTTTTTCTAGTTAGGCTATTTATTTTTTGATCAAGTGCCTATTGTTTGATTGACTTTGAGAATATTAAAAAAAAAACGAAGAAGAAGAAATATTCAATTGAGATTTGTAGCAAAATTGAAATTAATAAAAATTTGGGAAGACTTAAAGAAAATTTAAAAAAAAAAAGAATTAGGATTAGAATTTATTTAAAATAAAAATCAATAGGAAGAAAAATAATAATAAAAAAAATAGTAAACAGGTAATTGATCAGAAGGCTCATCTCGTTCTATCGATCGATCGATACATTTAATCCGAAACGCTTGAACTAAATCAATCAATCATATTGATCCCGTTTCGACTCGTTCTTTACTGCATTTTTCTAGTAACATATTTCTTTGCTATTATTTTTTTTACTATATTAGTAGTTGTTCTTGTTGTTGTTTCTTTGTCGAATATGTTAACTGTCAAATTTTTGAGCTCAACAAATTCTTAAAGCAAATATTTGAAATTAATTTTCTTAACTTTTTTTTTGTTACCCTTAAAAAATAAAGTTATCATTTAATAAAACTATTATCTTTATTTTGGAATTATTGATGTTCGATCTTTTTTTGTCAATTACCAAGCAAGTTTCTTACAGAAAAAGAAATATATTCCTGCTTTTTTAATTTAATTTTTTCTAAAGAAATATGGTTCTCCAAAGAATAAACTCTATTTTCGGCGTTTTAGATTACTATAATATTTACTTAGGTTTAGGAAATGCAAAACGTCCACGCTATCTGCATTATCACCAGAGACGACCAAAAGTTGCGATTTTTTTTCAAAGTTGCTTAAAAAAATTCAAAATTCTTTTTTTAATTAAATTTAAAAAACTCGCAAAATGTTAATTCATTTTTGAGAAATTTATTAAAATTGTCTAAAATTTGCTAAAAGTAGCTCTTAAGCTTTTAAAAGTTGCGAAAGCATCCTTTGGTCGTCTCTGATTATCACAATATCGGCTGTTATGTTTTTTTGTTTTAATTGAAAAATCTAAAACCCACAATTTGTTCAGAATTTTTTCTAGTTTCAAAAAATATGGATCATTGGGGTTCCTGCTGACTAGATATATAAATACTGAAAAATAGGATTTTTTTTGCTTTTATACCGAATTTTTCCGCTTCAAATGTTTTTTTTCGACAAAATAGCTTAATTTTAGTCTAGTAGAGATTTTTGTGCTCTTTCAGAAAATTGGTAATTTTAATATATAATATATATAAATTGTTATTATTTTTTCTTTTGTTATACATGCTTTTCAAAAATCTCGAAACGTTGAACCCCTTTAGTAGTAAAAAAAAATATTACCTTCTGGCTTCTGGCTTCTAGGGTAATTATGCAAAGAAAAAGTAATTTAGGTCTGACCATGTCTTCAGTAAAAATTGCCTATATGACTTATTAAAAATTTGAAATTACAATATTTTTTTTTGCTTACTCGTAAGAAAAGAACAAAAAGAAATTTCTTTTTAATTTTGAAATTATGATTAACACATCATATTCTTTGCCCGCCTCACTCACTTCTCTAAATACTATATAAATGCTTGCAAATTTGCTTAGTTTTTTATTATTATAAAATTCAAACTCAAAATAAAAAAAAATTTTAAAAAGTAAGGCTAAAAAATGCAAATCTTCGTCAAAACCCTAACTGGTAAAACAATTACACTTGAAGTCGAGGCTTCAGATACCATCGAAAATGTCAAAGCCAAAATCCAAGATAAAGAAGGTATCCCACCAGATCAACAAAGATTAATCTTTGCTGGTAAACAATTGGAAGATGGCCGTACCTTGTCAGATTACAATATTCAAAAAGAATCAACTTTACATTTAGTATTGAGATTGAGAGGAGGCAATTAAATTAATCTAAAAAAGAAATTAGATTTTTTTTTCTATTTAATTAATAATTAATTTTATGTAGTTATTATTTCAAATACAGTTCAATTGGATCTATTTATTAAATAAACTCAATTTTAATATTAATATTTTAAATAAATTTTTAAAGAATTAAATTAATTTGTTTCTTATTCATAACCCCTATTTTATTGTTGAGCAAGATTTTATGAGTTAGTATCAATTTTATTAGATGATCTTTGATTTTACTTCAAAAAAATCAACAGTGCTTCTCAAAAATTAAAGAAACAAACGTTCTTTTTGCAATAAGTTAAAGATTTAAGCAAATTAAAAAAAAGGAAAAAATCCAAAATAAGCCTTAAAATTTTCATTAATTTTAATTCTTTATAAGTTTAAGACACATTTAAAAAAAAAAATTAAACAAATTTTGACAAAAAATAGAGAATTATTTTCAGGTATATCAAATTATTTCAAATTTTAAAGTCGAAAATGAAATTTTTTCAAGTTTCTATCTTAAAATATTTATTAAATAACATTTTTTTATTGAAAAAATTTAAAAATATTTTCCGAGTACTAATTAATAACCAAATAGAAATATGGAAAAAAAATGTAAATATATTTTATTTTTTTCTTGTATTAAATAAAATTTCTTGTTAGTTTAATAACCAAACTTTGGGCTATTTCTACTAGGACTCGGATAATTTTTCAAAAATTTTAAAATAAAAACTTGGAAAAAATTCATTTTCGCCTTTAAAATTTGAAATAATTTGAGATACTTGAAAATAATTCTCTATTTTTTTGTCAAAATTAGGTAAAAATGTAAATTAAAAAAGCCAAAAATGATTTAAGTTTTGATTCGTAAAATATAATGCAAGATTTTTCTAAAATTCTATTCTGTTTTGTTTTGAAAAATGGCTATAAATTATTATAGACTAGACTTATTCAATAGATAAACCTAAATTATCTGAGGTTGAATGAGCTGCAGAAATTTGTTGGAAATGTAGTTCATTCGAATCTAAAACACGTGCAATTTTAAACACGATTACTTATTTTCCATAAATCAAATAAAGCAGCAGTTTTTCTGGGTTCTAAATATTTCCCAATTTTTACATTCAGGCAAAAATTTTTGATTCAATGTTCAGTGCCGTAAAAATATCAGTTGTTTTACATCGAGAAGGAATACCTTGTGAGGACCAATAGATTTTTAAAATTTTAGCTTCAAGTCTTTTTAAAAAACATAATGTCCATAATGTTTCATATATATAGACTCAACTCCATACCATAAGATGGGTCGAACATATATCTTGTACAACTGAGCTCTCATATTTGGATGCATTTTATTGTTCAGTATGCCAAATGACTTAAGTTTGAAATTGGCTGCAAATGATTTTGATCTTCTTTTTGTAAAATGATCAGTATTAGTATTTTTGCTATTTGTTATTCCCAAAATACATTCCCTATAAAAAAAAATATTTCTGCTCTAAAAATTTAAGTATACACGCTGAATTTTTGTGCTTGTTAGAATGAGTAAGAATTTCAATATGCCAAAATATAATGAGTAATATCATCAAATATTGATTAATCATGCTCTGGTTACAAAATAAAAATGAGTAATCAAAAAATAAACAAAACGAAAGCCTTTTTTATTTTATTTTGTCATTTAAAAAAAAATTTAAGGCATCCCTTAAGTAAAACAATTTGAAAAACAGGTTTAAGTTCATGGTAAAAAAAAATTTTAAATAGCAAATTTCAATTATTTTTAAAAATAAATAATTTAAACATTAAAAAGAAATATTTAAATTACTTCTTCAGAAGTTTTTTTTTTTTTTTCTCTGTATTTTTTAATATTATTTCAATTACCTCTAAGGTAAATTAAAATTTTTCTAAGAATTTTAACAAAAAAATTTTTTTTTCAAACATTTTTTTTTTCTACGAAAAAAATAAGAACATGTTTGTGAATAATTTTAAAAATTTATGCTTATTTTTTCATCTAGTAGTAATCAATTTACTTCTAAAGAATAATGTTGAATGTTTTTCGAATATATTCGGCGAGCTTTTTAATGATCTCAAATTTGGTACTTTTGAAAACGAAGGAATAAGTCAAAAAATAATAAGTCATAGAGTTAGATGTCCCTATGGATCTTATGTATTCAATGGTTCATGTTATTACTTTTCTGATCGGAGATCCAACAATCAAAAAGAAATAAGTCAAAGTATTTTTCAAAAAGTGGCGAATAATAAATTGGATAAACCAGCCGAACTGTTTGGTTTATCATCAAAGAGATCACCCGAGTATCCAAGTATAGCAAGTTGGGAAGATGCTAATAATATTTGTAATCAAATGGAGCCTTTTTCAAGTTTAATTCAATTTTCTGAAAAAGAATCCGAGTTGAGTTATGTGATTAATTTAATGAAAAATTTCTCTCACACTCAATCAAATGATTTAGTAAAATATTGGATAGGTCTAACTTTTCAAGGTAACACTCTCAAATAAATAAAATTAATTTTTTTTAAAGAGATTATTATTTTTTCTAATACTTAGATTTAGAGTATAAATGGATTAATGGTATAGCATTAAATAATTCAATCTTAAAAGAAATTATAGACAATTACGATCGATCCTATTCAGGTCGATGTGCTAGTTTAAATTTTAAAAAAACTGGTGATATTGAAATCGAATGGGAAGATTGTCAAAATGTCAAAAGAGCATTTCTGTGTAGATATGGTAAGGTTTTTTACCAAAAAAAATTTTTTTTAACAATTCATAATTTAAAAAAATTAAAAAATTTTAGATAGATAGGAAACTAGGATTGATAAACTTAAATTATATCTTAAATAAATATTCCATGTATGAATCAAAAGCATAATTTAAGTATATCTGGTTTCCTATCAAATTAAGAGTTCATTCACTTATTTTCCGCTTTATACTGCCCTCGTTAGACCTCATTTTTGCATGTGCTGTAAGTTCTTGGTCGTCACATACTAAACCCTACATTAAAGAGTTAAAAAAAGAGCGATCTTTAACTTGCAGAATCATATCTTGTTGGAACAACTTTAACCGCTATTTTACCCTATCATTTTTATTCTATATTGTAGCTCTACTCCTGCAACTTAAACTATTAAATAGTTAAATATACATATACTTTTTTACTGTAAAAGATTCGAATGTGAATTTTAAATTTGAGTTAAACGCAGGCGTTTCAGTGATTTAATATTAAAAAATTTTTCAGATTTATTTTGAATAGTGGGAATTTTCAAAATTTATTCAAGATAAAAAAAAATTTAATTTTTGGTTAAAAACTCTATGCTCAAATTCGCGTTAAATCAAATGTCTATGTGAAAAAAACATGGCATGTTAAAATTTTTTGTCAATTTTCTATTTTTCAATTTTTTGACATACAAAAATAGCCCTGCAAAACACTTAAAAAGACTTTTAGTGGTAAAAAAAAAGTTGCATAGTTAAGCAAAATTTGCTGCACCTGTTGGCAACGTCTGCAAAAAAATGTGCAATTTTAATTGCGTATTTAAATTAGACTTTTTTTAATGGTGTGCAAATTTGCAGAAAAAACATTTTTATTGCAAAATTTCAGAAATCTCTGAATTCTGTGCAAATTTGCACACCATTAAAAAAAGTCTAATTTAAATACGCAATTAAAATTGCACATTTTTTTGCAGACGTTGCCAACAGGTGCAGCAAATTTTGCTTAACTATGCAACTTTTTTTTTACCACTAAAAGTCTTTTTAAGTGTTTTGCAGGGCTATTTTTGTATGTCAAAAAATTGAAAAATAGAAAATTGACAAAAAACTTTAATATGCCAAAAAACATCTCTAAATTCAGAAAGAAAATTAAAAAATGGCTACTATTTTCTATAGTATCTAATTTAATTTATTTAGTATCTAATTTTAATAAATTTAGTGTCAAATATTTTTTGTATCTAAATTAATTTTTGTAACACTTTATTATATCAATAAGTAGCTAATAAAATTAATTAGTATCTAATTAAATTTTTTAAGTATCAAAACAACATTTGAATTTTATATCAATTAAATAATAATTAAGCCTTATATTCTCTATAAAAATAATACAATACAGTTAATTTTTTTTTTAATTCAATTTTAAAAAATACTAAAATGAGCGAATCTGACGACTCTTCAACCTCAGTCCTTCAACTTGCCGAAAACGACCAAAATGGTCAAGATACCGATAATGACTAAAAAAAAAAAATACCGAATTGGTCAAAAGATCGAGATCCGAAATTTATTACAACAAAAAAATTTGCTGAATTTCCAACTGTGAGTACTCATGAATGGACTCTAGCTTTTCAATGGGTTAAATTGGACAAAAGAATAATTAAGATCAATCATAGTGAAAACCTTTTTTATATGTGTACTTCAACAGAAATAATACATGAAGCAACTAAAAGTGAGTGCAAGATGTATTTGGATTCAAATCTTTGGTTGACTTTCGACGAGTACGTGTCTTTTATTAATTCAATTAGATTCGTTACAATTAACACTAGTCGTTGGGAATTGAGTATTTGTTCATGTCCGAATTGGAATAAAGAACTTTTATGCAAACATACAATCGGTATCTCTTACAAATTGGGATTAAATACTTTTCCTGGTTTAAATTTACATATCGAAGCTAATGCCAGAAGAGGTAGACGAAAGAAAGCATACGAAGCTCTTCAACCAAGAACATCAAGAGGTCCTGTCAACCCATTAATGATGACACAAGAGAATATTGATCTTGTGGATGGTTCAGTATTTTCAGACGAAAACAATCAATCTTCCGAAATATTAGTAACACAAACTACAAGTTCTCTACCAAGCGGGTCAAGTATTACTATTTCGGCACTTCCAAAACAAGCTCCAAGAAAAAGAGGAAGACCAAAAAAAAATAGACAAGATAAAAACGACGAGAATCCAAGTAAAAAAAAAAATAAATAATTGTTTATTAATTTATCAAAGGAATTAATTACTTCCGTTAAAAATATCTCACCCTTGGTTTTTTTTTTTTATTTTTTTTGATACTATGAAAATTTTATTAGATACTAAAAAATTAATTTAGATATTTTTTTTATTATTTTTCATTTTTAAATTAGATACTAATAAAAATAAATTAGATACTAAAATAATTTGTAGCCATTAAAAAATTAGTTTAATCCAATTTTGTTGAAACAATTTCGAACTGCAAATGGCAAGGTAGAATTTTTTTCCAATTTTCTTTTTCTTATTTTTTTGATCAACAAAAATCGCTCTGTAAATCATTTAAAAGTGCTTTTACACACATAATAAACTATTATTTTGTAAATCACCTGATGAAGCAAAATTTGCTCCAAAATATTTTTTAAGAAATTTTCCAAAATTCTTATAAAATTTAATTTTTTTGGAAAAAAAATATTAAAACAGAAAAAAAGCAAAAAACTTTCTAGATTTCTGAAGTTTTTGCTAAAATAATTTTATGAAATTTTGCAGACCAAAATACCTGAACAAAAAACCTGAAATTAAATTACGCAATTCAAATTGCACAATTTTTTGCAGACTTTAAAACTTAGTGCAACAAATTTTGCTTTACTTAGTAACAACATTTTTTGTAAACCAAAGTATTTTAAAGTGCTATCCAGAGCTATTTTTGTTGATCAAAAAAATAAGAAAAAGAAAATTGACAAAAATTGTTAAATTTTTTAAGCTTAGTTTTAGCTTGATTGTTTAATGTTCAAATTTTTGGTAAACATGTAATAAAGCTTTGTTTTTTTCTAAAGATTTCTTTGTCTCAAAAAAGATTTCGAAGATTTTACTAAGTTTTCTAAAATACCTTTAACCTTCGTTATAAAATTAATTAACGTTAACATGTTTACAAAACTAAGGAATATCATTAAATTTAAACGACTTCTTAAATTTTCTTTGTAATTTTAAGTCTATGATCGTTGTACGAATAACACATCATGTGGTAAAAATGGAGCTTGTGTAAATGTACCATCTAAGCAATCATTTGAGTGTGAATGTCGTATATTTTACGACGGACCTAGATGCAATAAATGTAATTCCTAACAAACATAACAAAAAAAAGGAAAAAAAATTAATTATTTTTTTATGTTAAAAGGGAGTAATCAAGGTATACAAATGATTATAGCTTTAATTCTAATTCTATGCGCAATCTTATTTCTAGCCATTAATCGTATTTACAATCGAATAAAAAATAGTGAATATGAGAGATTAGAAAAACAAAAGCGCCTGGAGGAAAACTATAAACATTATTTTAAATCCGATGAAGAAAACGAGCACGAAGGACAACCATTTCTAAATCACAGATACTCAATTGAAATCATGGAAAAGAACATATTTAAACTTGGTCTAAAATTAATACGCAAAAAGCTTAAATTTTTTATATTAATTTTATTAAGTGTTACTTTAGCCATTGGACTAATCTTAGGTATTTCGATAACACGTTATAAAATAATAAAATACAGAATTGAAAAGTATAAAAAGAGCTCTTCGGACGAACCGGAGAAATCCATAGACAAAGACAGAATTTCCAAATTGACTAATTTTTTCTCTATAGACATTTGTAAAGTTATGAATAGTGAATTCATGGAGGATTATGTTCTCATATTTTCCTCACTAAGTCTAACACTATTCATCTATTTCTGGAATTCATTTAAATTTTTTAAACAAGATGAATTTTGTGAGTGTCAAAATAATTACGATCTAAAACGACTAAGTCAACGAGCTTCGAAATTATTAAATTCGAAAAATTTAAGTCTATTTGGTTATAGGTTTTTTTTTAGCTTTGAATTTCCCATACCAATGAATCCATTCAATAAGCGCAATAGATTTTTAACATGTGTCATCTATGCCGCATATACTTATAATATTTTGAAAATATTCGAGCATTTAGTCAGCTCGGATAATCTAGTTAATAATTTAAGAAAGTCTTTAAATGAAACTGTAAGTGAGACTGTAGAAAAAGTTGAAAAAGGTATCCTAATGGGTCTTTTAAAACAAATACTTGTAGTTTTTACAATTGGTTTAAGATATTATCCAGTACTTTTGTGTATTGATCTTAAACGAAAGAGTAAAGTGTGCTATTTATTGTGTACTTTATACGTTTTATTTTTGCTTATTTATTATTCTTATATGAACATGTTTTGTTTATTATCGGCTTATTCGACTATAAAACAAGCCATTGAGTCTATAAGCAATGAACAAAAAGCTCTAGCTTTATCTAAACAATTTAATTTGTTGTCTGAATTAAGACAAGAGCCGGTAACAGTGCCAAATTTAATGGTCGATACAGAAATGAAACAAAATTTGACCAGATTTATCAAAGATGAATTATTTATACGAAATTTTATGTTTGAAAAATTTTTATTTTATATAATTTTATGCTTGATTGTGTTCTATATGATATCAGAATTTTGTATTTTAATTCTAGAGGCTATTTTGAATAGGAAAAACGACTTTACATGTAAATATTGTGGATCGGATAATCCTCAAATGAGACAAGGTGACAAAGTTGACAATGAATTAAAATATACAAAAAATTTATTCAAGAAACAAAAACCAATATCTTTTTTTAAGAATTTAATAAGTAAATATGTGTATGAGAATAGACGATATTTTCGCTATTCTAAAGAGTTCATTAATACAAATATGATAGCATTTATTCTATTGTATTATATAACTTGTTTGATTATAAGAAAATCGAGTATTATAGTAAGTATTAGTAGTCGATTGGTTATTTTGGTAATTAATTTTATATTTGAATTGGGTGCTGAAACAGAAATGGCTTATATGTTGCCTGGTAATAGACAAATTAAGGCTTTTATTAGTTCTTTACACAATGAAATATCATTTTTTATAATTATGGCTTGTTGTATTACTACAAGTATTTATGTAACTCAATTGTTATTGGGTATTAGGAGTTTTCATACGAATGTTCTGAATGGATATAGAGGTGTCTATGAGAATATACCATCGCCTAAAAAATTATCAAATGGTGATATTGCTTTAAGTTCGTTACATTATAGGTAATTTTATTTTATTTTGATAAAAAAAGAAAATTATTCAAGTATCGCTTGGTTTCAAATTCAAAGTTTAAGTATTTTTTAATTTTCAATTGAGAGTAATAAATTTAATTAGGTAATCATTTGCACAGTGAGTTTTAGATAAATAGTTCTTTAATTTTTAATATTAAAAGCTTTTTGTAAAAAATTTAAACTTGTATGTTGTATTCCATCGTTCGTTCCATGGATTTTAGGAGATATAAGTACAGGGGTGATTGTGGGATAGTAATCGACACATAAGTAATATATAAAGAACAAAGAGTCATACTTTATACATAAAATATCCTTAATACATATAAGACTTGTAAATAACTAATAAATTTATTATGTTTCTTTAGTATGTCTTAAGTGTGACAACTTAGGACATTGTGCCTGCGATGCCTCTAAGCGTGACTTGTATGACAAATTGTGATTTCAAAAAAAATAGAACAGGTTTTTTATATAAAGCTATCGATTCTGGTAACACAATCAAAAAAAAAAAAAATTTTCTAGGTGGTCTTGAACTTTTTCGAAATTCTGAACGGGTGATGATGTTTTTTTGACATTACGAATACGAATTTTTAACCATAATCTTAATAATTATATATTTTCTGAAAGAGCATAAAATACCAGGATAAGTATTTTTTGTAGTTTTCTATATTGTTTTCTCATACCCAGATTCAATAAAAGGAATTTTCTATAGGTTTTTTACGGTATTTTTGATTCTTTCACAGGAATGACCCCTTATCCCATTTTTTTATTTCAGATTCAGAATCTATACAAAATTTTGAAAAAAAAACTGTGGTTTTACTTTTTTTAATTTAAATTTTAAAAAATAAAAAAAATGTGGTAAGGGGTCATTTCTATGAAGAGAATTTATTGAATCAACCTTCAAATTTGAAGAAATAAATATAAAATTAAGGTGAATTAAAGTAGGGTTTTGACGGCCACAAGCTGGGTTAGGTAGAAATTTTACTCTATTTAACACCAAGAGATAATTTTGGAACTCATTTGAATTTTTATAAAAAGGTTGAAAACAAAATTTTAACTATTTTAAAAAAGTCGAATAAAAAGTACCACACTACTGATTAGATAAATTTTCCTAAATAAAAAATTGATTGAAATGCAAATTAATCTCCTAGGATAATTTTAGACGATATAAGTTGTTTGATGTTAGAATTTGCAAAGTTAACTCTAATGTAAACCTGTTTGATTACTTTGGTTTATAGGCAAGATTAATACGTTTTTATTATTTAAATAAAAGCTAAATGAGTCTCAAAATAGTGTTTTAAAGCAATACCAAATGAGACCAAAAAAAATTAATTTAATTTATCTAGAGAACAAAAAAAAAGTCAACAAAAGATAATAAAAATTATTTTCTTAACAAGATAATAAAGAGTTTTAAAGTCTATAGAATTATTAGCATAATATAAGCATGATTGAGAAAAATTCATATGTAAAATTTCCCATTTCAAATCACAGTTTTTCTCATTAAGACTATTTAATTTAGGAAAAAAACATATGTTTACTTTTATTTGCCTCTACTGATTCCAATGCAATTTTTTTTTACAGTAAACTGATGATTTTTTACTTTTTGCCAAAATTTACGTTTATTCGTGTAAAATCCGACAATTTTAAAATAATATTTCTATTTATCTTTTTTTTTCAAATTAAAAAATTTTTTTAAAAAACTTATAGTAAGGTACAGAAAATATTGCTGTATCATTCTATGTTTTTTTTGGATCCTTTTGTCAAAATTTTGGAATTAAACTAAGAAATTGGGCAGTTAACAAATGTTGTTTGACTATACAATTAATTTTTCAAAGAAGGTCTCTAATTACAAGGAAATTCTTTTTTAAGGACACTAAAAAGCTTTCTAATCAAAAGGATTTATTTATTTTAAAAATAGCCGCAAGGCCAGCTGCTTGAAGGTTTAGCGTCCTTCTTTCAACAAATCAAAAGGATTGGCTTTTATATAAAAAAAATTCAGCGTGCGAGTAATTGCGTATTAAAATTTTTTTAGCAAAAATTTTACTTTGTAAATAAAATTCCAAAGCTAATCGATACTTAACTTAATTTTTAATTATTAAATCTAATTTATTTAAGTGGTTATACAATTGGTTATATGCTATGGGGTTATTTGATCTTATTCGAAATATCCTTAGTAATGATACTAGTAGTTAAAGTACTCATACACTTTTATTTTATAGCTGAAAATCTAGCCAAAATAATTCTACCAATCTTGACTATATATCTCTTAAAACGTATACTAATGTGGTATTTATGTAGTTATTTAGTATCGGATAGCAATAGCATGACACAACAATTTGTTCTTAAAAACAAAAAATTCTATTTTATTCTAAATCATTTTAATTTTTTCTTTGATTGTTTTCTCGGTTCATTTGTGTGCTTTGTTCGAATGGCTAAATCAAGTCTAGCCGCTCTTTTCTTTATGCCAAGATTAGATTATAGTATTTTTGGTGGATTTTTAGAGAGTAAAGATATGGGCTTCTTGAGCTATGTGTCATTTATACATATGGAAGTAAATCAAACACATCCAGTCAAATTAGCTTTTTGTGAATTAATGAGACAAACTCAAATTGAGCCAAATACCACTAATAAAAAATCAAAATTAAGACGAAATAAATGGTTTTTGTTGTATACTTTAATGAAAAATCCAAATCTAAGACGTTTAAGAAAGGGATATTTGTTCAGGTTAAGCTTAATACCGAAAGTAGAGACTTTTGATCAATTTATAAAAAGACAAAAAAATAAAATATTTGACGATAAGCTTAAGAGAAGTCGTTCAATTGATACACTTGGTGACGTTTTAGATGAAAGTATTAAGCTTAAAAATTAGATCTTTTATTATTTTATAAATATTTTTTTTTATTTTCGGTCAAAAAAAAAAACAAATCGTCTGTAAATAAATTTTTTTTAAAAATTTACATTTTTGCACATTACATTTATTTGTGGTATTTGAGAAAGAATCTATTTAAAAAATAAATAAAATTTTTGTTTAAATAAAAAAATGTTTAATTTGACTAAAAAATTACTTCTGATAATCTTGAAATTAATTCTTTGCTTCTTTTATTTAGACTAAATTCATAAAACAAAGCTTGTGTATAATACTCGCTTAGTTCTCTTAATTTTGGTGAATTACCAAGACTTGTACCTTAAATTTTATAATTTAAACTTAAAATAATTAAAACTTTAGAACATCCAACGTTATTTGACTCAACATCCTTTTCTTTGATTGCTAAATGGTCTTGAAAATACATATTAATTCTCTAAGGAGGGTTTTACCTAAGTTATTGCGGAAAAAACTTTAAAATTCGCCTTTTTGAATGCGACAAAGATCGCGATCTTTCATTTTGAGTTGGAATAAATTACAGACTATTGTAGGGTACTTTAAGACGATCATTTTCATATATTAGAATAAGCTTTACGACCTTTCTGAACCAAACATTTTTGTCCCTAACTCTTCAAATACCTCGATTGTTTTTGATCGTAATTACCACTTTTGACGATGATAACTTTTATTTCAAGAGTTGTAGATTGAAAAAAGAAATTTTTTTGAGTAGAAAAAAGTGATTTGATTAAATTTTTAGGCAGAGATAATTCGTAAATTATATAGTTCAAATTTGACAATATCCCAAGAACTCTAGATCGTGCTATTTTGTTAAACTAATTTAATTTATTTAAAAGAAAAAAGATTAAGAAAAATATTTAAAACTATTGCGAGTGAAGCTAGCATCGTTACTCAGCGAAAGCTGAAGTCAGCCTATTACTGTGATTTTGATTAAAGAAAAAAAAACAAATTGAAGGAAATGATATTGATCGATTATGTTCTTTAATTAAAGCTAAATTTGTTTATTTCCTTTTAATTTGGCATAATTTTAGACTTGAACCTATGCGCCAAAGGTTTTGTAAAATTAAAATTTTTGGTCGTATTTGAATGTTCTTATTTTAGATAATTAGTCTTCTTTAAAAAAGAGTTCACAAAACACGAGAGATCCTAATTTTTTTATTTTTTTTAAACTTACTAAAATTGCTGAAAAAAAATGGAATTAACAAAGCAAGTTCTGAATCAGTAAATTTGAAAAATTTCGTATTGAAAATATAATCGTTTAATCTAGAACGAAAATCATTTCCCATACATTTCGACATTGCCTCATTATTTAATTGAATGTTCTCATCAAGCATAAGAAAACTCTCATTATTTATAAAAAGCTTATAAATACGAATGCCAAGAACAGAGAAAAAGTTATCACTAATAATAGAATTGGTCTCAGATCGTTCGAAGCATTCAAAACCGGGTAATTCTTGTAACATTTGAAGAGTAGATGCAGCATGACTTTGTAGAAAACTTAAAATTTTATTACGCATTTGTCGAACTAAACTCTTATTTAGATCATATTTAACAGGCGTATATCCGGCTTCTATTAGACTCAAGGCTCTCTTTTCTTGTATTTCAAATTCATGTGTGTATTTTTTGAATACTTGATAAGTTTTGTCTCTCAGTAGTGTTATTAATATAATCTTATGCTCGTTGGTTGATCTCAAATATTTTTCGCTTATAAATGTATACGGGACTAAATGTTTTGGGTCTAGCTTATTAAATTGCCGTAAATTGTTAAATTTTATTAAATTTTTAATTGATAAAGTTTTATCTTTATTTTTTTGTGTCGATTTTTCAATTGTTTTACGACACTTGAGATCTGAAGTTCGACTCA
The DNA here is from genome assembly GCA_002922825.1 of Brachionus calyciflorus. NCBI lineage: Eukaryota > Metazoa > Rotifera > Eurotatoria > Ploima > Brachionidae > Brachionus > Brachionus calyciflorus. Next base: position 298,125 of record NTPY01000391.1, read on the forward strand.
TCTTGAATGAAAAAAAAAAAAAAATGAAAAAATTTTAGAAAAAACAGCAAGATTTTTTTTTTTTAAAAAATGAGGAGAGAATTTTTTTATTTGATGAATAAAGTATGTTGACAAAAAGATTAAATTCTAATTTTTTTTTTCTAATTTACTTTTTTGTTTTTTTGTTGAAATTTGCACGTAATTTAAAACGTGAATTTTAAATTATTTTCTAGAAATTTTATACATAATCTTATTTTGAGATAAAATTTTATCTTGAGTCAATAGACGGCCCTTATTATTTTTTTTTTTTACAAACTAATTTAGAAATGATTTTGAATTTTGATGTTAAATTAATAGAAAAAAAATTTTTTTTTAATTTACTTCTTTTTCTTTCATCATCATAAATTTCGGATTAGTTGTGTTTATTAGCCTAGGTAATTTTTTTCTTTTTCTAAATGTCTCAATCAAAATTTCTTAATCCTTCTGGATGTTTCGAGCAAACGATAGAGAGCTTGATCATAAAAATATACAATTGACATCCCTAACTTACTATCTTAAACTTATTTTATTTTTTAAAGATCTCAAATTATGGTCTTATTTACTTTAAGTTAATAATACAGGTCAAACAAAATTAAACTAGAATGTTTATTATAAGAGGCTAACTGAAGTTATCGATCAATTCACTCAATTCAAAACAATAAGACAACATATGTTCTTAAAGAATTGTGTCATAAATAAGAGGCTAATTCAGGGTTTATTTTTGACAAAACTCTCTAACTTTGGCCTTTTTTATGTAAAACTGAAAAAAAAATTGTCAAATGTAGTACATGAATTCAAAAAAAAATTTAATTTTTTATAAAAATTTTAAATTTTTGAATTGAACGAATTGTTCAAAAACTTCAAATTAACGGTTATAAAATATAATTTTTACCTAACATTAATAACGAGATAAAGTTTGACGTCTTCTTAACCACGTGGAGTGTTGGGTTTTTTTTTTTGGATTCGACTCGACTCTAAAAAAGTCCAAGTCGAGTCGAGTAGATTGAAAAATATTGCGTATATGAAACTTGCAATCGATAATTCATATGAATTTAAAAAATAAACTAAAAAATTAAGTTAAAAAGGAGATTTTAAACAAAACCCATTGAAATTAAGCAACAAACTGAATATTTGATTTTTTTTGTTTTTTATGTGATTTTATACTTTTATATCACTAAAAAGATGCATTTTTGAATTTTTTGACCGAATTTGCGTGTAGAATTTAATTTGAGTCGACTCCCAACACTATTTTTTTAGGTAAAAATGTGAAATATGTGACGAGCGTATACTGTATAGTTTGCCCAACTTTGTACTTTGTTATTACTATTAAAGGATTAAGATAAAAATACACTAACTCTATTTAGAATAATATTTTTGAAATAAATAAATTTTTTTTTTCGAATTTTTATTGATTTTGTCTTAATATAGAAAATCTCTTATTTGTGTTACTTTTATAAGCAAAAAAAAATTAATAAAAATCACAAAATGCTAATCATTTTTTTTTATAAGAGCAAATTAGTATTATATTTTAATTTAAAACGGAAGTTTCAAAAACTATTATTAGAAATTATCTGAAACGACAAAATTATTAAAAAAAAATTTTGAGGTAAATAAACGAGTTTGTAAAATTATCACGCCACAACCTCTTAAAAATAAACACGTGATTGCTATTAGTATTTGATTTAAATCAACTTAACTTATGTTGAAATGATATTTTTTTAGATTTCACTTAAATCAAACTAACTTTCTATATGATATTGATTTAAGCAAAATAATTTTAAAACTATACTGTTATTAAGATATGTAAGAAATTTCAAAAAAACTTCAAACTTTAATCTTGATATTTGTACACTTAGATACGAAAAAATAAAAACTAACCTTTAGCTTGAAAATTCTTTTTGACTTCTTACATATTTAGTTAACAGTGTCTAAACACAGTTTATTTCAGCGTTTTTTCTTACACGTTTTATTTAGTTGATTTAGAAAATTTTTGCTTAATCCAACAAAAGTTAAATACCGGTATAAATTCGAAAATTTACAAAATCGTACCCCCCCCCCCTTTTTTTTTTGAAGCTGAAAGGTCTGTGAATACATATCAGTAATAAAATCACTAGGTACAAATTCACTGGAAACTCCAGATTTGTACCAGCGTATAATTATCGATGGATTACGGTAATTTAAAATGTTTAACGAGTATTTTATTCTCATTAAAATGATGTTATAATGATCATAGACTTAATAGACCTATTTAAGTGGTGATCAAATCTATCACCTATGGCTTTTTTTCAAGTCAAAATAAACCTAATGAAATAAATAAAAATGAATATTTTATAATTAGGACAAAGTTTATTATGAATTCGCGACGTTTCGGTAAAACGAAGTTACCATCGTAAAGCTGTTATTGTGATCTGATCATAGGCAAAAATGGAAGCAAAATTTTTTTCAATATTTTAGGTCTAAAGCTAATATAAAAATAAAAAAGTTTATTTAATTGAACCGATTTAAAAGAGTGAACTTTACAGCTCACTTAATTTTTTTAATCAAAGAAATTCTTTAATATTTCGGAAAATAGCAAGAAAATGAATTGATTTGCGAAATTTAACTTAAGACTAAATAAAATAGATAAGGTTTAACGTCAAAATTTAAAGAAAATTTTCATCCAGTATTTAAGTGAAAATTTTAATCTAGTTTTAATTATTTTGAAGATTTTTTAATAAAATAGATTTAAATTCTCAAAAATTGATCTTTATTTTTTGACTGTTGTTAAAAAAAAGATCCTATTTTTTTTTTAATTGATGCATCTATTAAGTATTATGTGTAAATTTTATTAAATGAAAGGTAATTTTTTATTTTTTTGAGCTATTAAATTTCCCTAGACCTAGATCACATCCAAATTTCTATTAGAAAATTCTCAGATCTAAAGAGTTAAAAGTAACACAGTCAACTATATTTTGAAGATATATTGAAGAATCTTTATAGATTTTTAATTACAGAAAATTTGTTGATATTCCTTAATCAAAGTCTTAAAAGTACAAAAATCTTAAAAGAATTGTCTTCAAAAAAATTTTAAACATATTTCAAATTTGAAACGCATGATTATTAGTGAAGTACTTTATGTTATTGCAACCCTCTAAACGTTTTCCTTATTTTTTGCTTTTATTCCATTTAGATAAATTAAAAGCTTGATAAAGATAATTTCGTTTTACCGAAATTAATTAAATAAATCTTGCCATACATTTTCTATGACTTCATAAAACAAAATTAATTCGAATTTAATTTAATTCGAATAGGTCGATTTATGTATCAAATATTTTATTTTCTATTTATTTTAGCTAAAAAAATTATCAATATTATTTAAAGAAAAATTTGTTAAATCATTGTTATTTTTCTAATCTTACATAATTAAATTGTTATTTGATGCAAATTGTGATATTTGGTATTTAAACTAAACAAATAACATAAACTGATCGAATTATTTTTATTTGAAATTTATGAATAGATTGAGTAATAGACTCCTATTGGCTTATTCAACCTGGTTGAACTAAACAGGTCGTAGATAATAATATTTATAATCACAATTTATAAACTTGTTGTCCATATACCATTTATTAATTTAAAAAAATCATAATAAATTCAAATTCACTCTTTCTAGTAAGGTTGTTATGTGCAGTACTAAATTTCGAAGCTTTTTCATATTTTATGAAAACCTTATCTTTTTATTTATTTCACTACCAAAAAATCTTTATTTGTTCCCAAAATAAATTAAAATTTTTATTCAATTTAAAAAAAAACTACTAAAAAACAGTTAATTGCGATTTTTAATAAATTATTAAAAAATAAAATTTATTTCTCATAAAAAAATTGATATTTTTAGACTAGAAACTTTCTTGTACAAAAAATTTCTGAACGGAAAGCAATAACTTTATCCTACATACTCTAACAATTTTATAACATCCAAAAATAGCACGGTATTTAAAAGGAAAATAAAGTTTTATTACTATTTACAATTTAAAAAAGAATTTCTTTGAAAAGACTATTAAAATTTCAAAATTCTTTTTCAAATTAGAACAAATCCTCAATTATTTACTTATTTTTTTGTTTAAAAAAAATTATAAAACTTTATTTTGCCATTTAAAAAAGTTACTCATATTCAGGGATAGGATACTTTGAGCACTAAATTTCAGTTCGCCATTTAAATATATAGAAATTGCTATAATTCTTTAATTGGAAGTTTTAAATTTATTCTGCAAATCGTTTCAAAGTATAACAGCATTGTTTCAGAGTTTTTTCAGACCTTTATTTTTTAGTGTAGCAAAACTCTAGAGAAATATACCGAAATTGCCAAGTAGTCGTTTACCAATCCCTTCTAGTTTCTCTAAATTGCAACGTTTTATACGACAATTCAATGCTTTTCAACGTCAATCAAATATAAAATGCTTTACTGAAATAAAATATAAACGGTAAAATTAAAATAAAATAAGTCTTCAAGCTGTAAAATTTTTATTTTAATTTATAAAAACTTAACTTTTATTAAACTTTGAAGAAATTTATTATCAAAATATAAAATCTAAAAATATTTAAAAAAAGAAAAGACTTAATTTTTTCATAATTTTAGCATTGTTAATTCAAAGCCAAATATAAAAATGTTTGTAAAAAATTTTATATTTTGCTGTAAAAAATCTTGCTGTTTACGCTTTTTAAATGCTCTACTGACGTAATCTTTGTATTGACCATTTTATGATCAATATGTGACGATAAATTCCTATTGGATCAAGATCTGGTGATCTTCGACACCGATTTTTGTTTTTCTTGAAACCAGTTTCGAACGGAATGAGAAGAATGTGAACTAGTCCCATCTTGCTGAAAAATCCAATCTTGACTCTGATCAAAAAAAATCTCTGCCGATGGTAACAAGTGATTTTCAAGTGTTTCCATGTACACAAACTGATTTATCTTGCCTGTATAAATAGTGAAAATCTGTACCTTTATGATTAATACATCCGCAAATTCCAATAATACCTCAACAATTCTGTCTTCAACTTTGGTAAACACTTTTGACTGTAAGCTTTTGAAGTCTAACAGACCTTGGTAATTATTTGGCCACGGAGATTTTTTCATAATAAAACTTACAGTATTGGTAAAAAATAAGAGAACCGCGAGATTTTTTTAAACATTTTATTAAAAAGAACAAAAGAGACGAAAAAGAAAAAAAAATTCACACAAACAAATTATATTTTCGAAAAATGCGGGTTTTAATTGATATTAAAAAGTTTAAAAAAAAAGTTCAGCGAATTTTATTTTATTTTGAAAATTCATTGAAAAAAAACTCCAAAAATAAACTAAGAATATTTTGGGAAAAAAAATGAGAACGATCCTAAAATTAATTAAAAAAAGGGTTAATAATGTGTAACTCCCCCTTTTTTTTAAGCATACATTTTTCTCCGTGGCATTGAGTCAACCAGATTCTCGGTTACACTTTTCGGTACGTTTTCTAAGATTTCTGGCACGATTCTTTTTAATTCATCCAAGGATCGAGGTCTTACTTTTGCAAGCTCTTTGTCTAACCACCTCCACAAATTTTCAATGCAGTTTAAATCTGGACTGTTAGCTGGCCACTTGAGACACTCTATTTTTTGATCGGCGAACCATTTTTTGCCGATAATCTTTTCCTGACTAAAAATGATGATGCTGTCTTTCCATTCGACAGTTTCTATTGATTTGTTAAGACATGGGACGGTTCGGTTCGATTTTTCTTAACCAAACGGACCAGATTTCTATCATCCTTCGCAGTAGATATTCGCGGCCTGTCTGGTCTAGGACGATCTTTGTATGAGTTTGTTTCATTGTAATGGTCAATAATTTTTTTAATGCACGATTTTAACCTATTCAGCTCTCTTCCGATAGCTGCAGATAATTTTCCTTGTTGGCACATGGTAACAGCCTTGATTCTGTCCTCAAGGGCAACTGATGTACGATTTCTGTTTTCCGAAGGCATTTTTTCAGAATTTTTTTTTTCAAACTGACTAATTTTTTTTTTGGTTGTAAAATAATGTCATCTCTGATTATATCCAAAATTTCATCAGGATTGGATGAGAAATACAAAAAAGGGATAGTAGAATTCACATCGTTCTCATAATTTTTACCACAAAATTTTAAGTAAAAAAAAGGAGTTTTTTTTTAATCTCATGTAAAAGGGATTTTTATTAACCAGCCAGGGAATGTTGACTAATTTAAAAGCTGGAATGAGGATTTTTTTAAAAAAAAATTATTTCGAATTGTTGATACTGCAATTCTATCAATTTTATGTCGTAGCCGTAGCGTAGCGTAGCGTAGCGTAGCGTAGCGTAGCGTAGCGTACCACCGTACCGTACCGTACCAGCGTTTATGAGATAAAAATTTTGTGAATTTACTTTAAAAAAAAATAAATAAAAAATTCAGAAAATTTTTAGTGAAATAATTTTGAAAATCTCAATTTTGGTAAAAAGAAATTTCCATAAAAAATTTGTTTATTTCCAAAAAAAAATTTTTTTTTTTTAAAAATTTTTCATTATTTTTTTTGAAAACGATTTAAAAAAAAAGTCAGATTTTAAGTAAAAATTTTTTAACCTATTAAAATATTAAAGAAAAACTAGTTAAATCAAAAAAAATAAATAATGAATTTTTCTGTTTTTCTGTCGCTACGCTACGGTACGCTGAGGTACGGTTCGCTACGCTACGCTACGGCTACGCTACGACATAAAATTGATAGAACTGCAGTATCTGAAAAGGACTGCCTTTTAAATTTAAAATATAAAAAATTTTCATGCGGTTCTCATATTTTTTACAAATACTGTATTTGTAAAGAGACATTTTCTCGAAACTTCTACAAGATCAGCTTTTCCTTTTGAGCTTTTTCCCAATCTTTCAGTAGTCTGATTATTTGCAACCTTTGAGTCTCTGTTACTTTTTTTTCGAATTTTTATAGAAAATCAACAGTATGGTACAGTTCAATAAAATCACAGATTTTAAAAGCCAAAAATGAAAAATCAAGTAAATAAAGTGCAAGTAAACAATAAAAATAATGTTCCAAACATTGTATGATAAAAAGACAAGGACTGTCAGAATGCGGATAATTTTTGAAAAAAATTAATGTTCTAAACTTTGTAGACTAATTTTTTTTAAAAAATTTTTCTGAGTATTTTTTATAAGAGTTTTGGTGTGTTCAAAAAATATTTAAAAATATTCTGAAATTTCGAATTTAAATTAAAATTTTATTTCAAATTTTCCATTATTCAAAATTTTTTGATGAATTTTTTGAAATGTTTTCTAGACAAATTTCACCAAAGTCTGGAGTTCTTTACCGTTTGGGTACGAAGTAATTGAGCATAAGAATGAATAGACCATACATCAAATTATTAGTTTGTTTCATATTTTAAGGAAGTCCGTCTGGTTATATGAAACTTGTCGGTTTGGTGGCCGAAATTTTTTCTTGTCACATAATCCAAATTTTACTGGACCTTAGAAATTTTTTTTAGAGATCTTAATTTTAATTAGAAATCGATGCATCATAAATTTTAACTCTTTTTGAAACAATTTTTCTGACTTCCCGATACTTTTTCTGAATGTTTTGAGATATAATCTCTAATGATATCCATCACCGATTAAGATTAAGCTAAAGTTTCTTCATTGCATTCGTCATTTTCAAAAACCAAAATACCGCAAAGCCGATTAATTAAAGTAATGATTTTTGTAATAATAGAAATAAATGCGATGTCTCCTCTCAAACCTAATTTGTAAAATTTTAAGTAATTTAATTTTTTTCAAATATTGAATTTTTAAAATTTATGTTTGAAATGGTATGTTAAAGTTTTTTGTTTTTTTTTGATCAAAAAAATCACTCTGCAAAGCTCTTAAAGCTACTTTTGGCGATAAAAAAAATTTTGCCTCCTGCAACAAAATTTGCTGCACCTTTTGGCAAAGTCTGCAAAAAATTGTGCAATTTTAATTGCGTAATTAAATTATATGTTCTTTCAGAAAGTGCCCATATTTGCAGCGAATTTAGAGATTTTTGCAATTTTGCAACTAATTCTTTTTCTGTAAATTTGCACAGCATTAAAATTAATTACACCATAAAATTGCACAAATTTTTGCAGAAACAAAAAATAAAAACTTTAACATGCCGTTTGAAATTACTTTTTTAATATTTAAAATTTTTAGTATAAATATGTTTGTTTTATTCATTTTTTAAATAGCATTTTTTCAATAAAATTTACAAAAAGAAAAATAAATTTTGTTTTATCTTATTGTCTCAAAGATAAATTTTGTCTAAAAAGTTATTATCAATTGGCTGTGTTCAAGTGCTTGGTTTTTGTGGAGTTGGTTAAAGAATTAATCTTATCATCAGTAGCGGACCTAGGATTTTCAAAATGGTATGGCGAAAGAGACAAAGTCGGAAAATCTGTAGGACAAGTTTAACTAACATCGGTTTTCAATTTCAGATGAACACGAAAAATTTAGTCCTGATGAGATCGAATGTTTTAAATAAGTATACAGCACTTGCCTCGAAAAAGTGGCATTACCATTACCATTACCGCTACCATTACCATTTTCCGAAAAAATACCTTTTATAAATTTTTTTTTGATAAAAAATCGGTAAAAAAATTAAAAAAAAATATTTCGAAAAAAAAATTTATAAAAGATATTTTTTCGGAAAATGGTAATGGTAGCGGTAATGGTAATGGTAATGCCACTTTTTCGAGGCAAGTGCTGTATACTTATTTAAAACATTCGATCTCATCAGGACTAAATTTTTGGCAAAATGTAATTTATTGTACATTTTTATATTTTACATTTTTACATTTTTGAGAGAAAAAATAAAAATCTCAAAATCAAAAAATTTAAAAAAAATTTCATTCAAGAAAAGTAATAATTAATTCGCAATTAATTAAAGGGATTTTCAAAGAATTATCCTTGGTTTTTACATTTTGATTTTTTTAAAACTCATTTTTAAGTAATTGCGAATTTATTATTACTTTTCTTAAATGAAATTTTTTTTAGATTTTTTGTTTTTGAGATTTTTATTTTTTCTCTCAAAAATGTAAAAATCTAAAAAAATAAAAATGTACAGTAAATTACATTTTGCCAAATTTTTCGTGTTCATCTGAAATTGAAAACCGATGTTAGTTAAACTTGAGCTCCAACAATCGGCTTAATAACGCCAATAAATAGAACGATTTTTATTTTTACGAACTTTATAAAAAAGATGAGACTTGTAAAGTACAAGTTATCAATCGACAATAAAGTCGGTGTTTTCCCGTTCAACTTGTGAACATTCATCTTCACATTGTTAATCAACTCTTTCATTGATGAAATCGAATTCAAATATCTGATGTAGATAATCGTCTTGAGATTGAATATCCATTTAAATGAAAATTTTAAACTTACAAGATTTTTGAAATACATATGAAAAAAAATGACGCAATCAATCTTAATAATGATTAAAAAATTAGGCGTCTAAAAACTTAAAATTTAAAATATTAGAAATTTGAAAATTTGGAAAGTTTTTTTTCACTAATGTTAAGTAGGATAATTTTCTAGAGTTTAGACGTTTTTTTTTGTATGTAAGAATTAAAGCGCTGAATTATTGGAAAGTTTGTTTTTGTGTATAAATCAGTTTTAGGCTAATGGAAAAATAGAATTCTCGTGAAATAAGTCAGAGAATTTGATCAAAAACTAAAAAAGATGGTCCAGAAAAATCAAAAAGTTACAATTTGACCATTTTCGTAAGAACCACTATTAGATTGAAAACCTATTTCAAAAAATTAATAAAAATTATGAAAGATATTAACAACTCAGCTATATTCAGGTAGATCGCTTAACCATACCACTTGTTTTAATAATACATTAATAATACATAAACATAGATTAATGCACACATAAACAAGTATCAAGCTCTTTTAAATATTTAGAATAGTTTAAATTCAGAGAGAGAGTATCAATTAAAAAATTTCGATAAGTGAGAAACATACAAAGGGTTCTTGTTATTTGTTTAGTTGTCAGGGACGATTGTAAGATTTTTTGAAAAAAAAATTTAAACAAATATTTAAACTGTTTTTATTTATTTTTTTTAATTTATAAATTCACTTCTTTATTTTTTCAAAAAAATTCTATCAATCTATAAACTTAATACTAAAAAAATAAAAAAACAATTTTTTTTTTATGTTTTCTCTTTCTTGATTCCATCGAAATAAAAAGCTATTTGAAATTAAAAATTTCTCTTTTTTTTTTTTTCGTTAAAGTTTTGACATGAATAGAACTTTTTAAAATTTTATTATTTCAATAAATAAAAAAAAATAAAAATTGATTTTTTTTTCATTATTATTATTCTAAGTTTGGTATTATATAATTTTTTTTAAAAATTTGATTCTCAGGATGGCAGATGTCGAGGCTAAACACGACACGGAACAATTGTCCGAACCGAGAAAACAAATATTTAAGAAAAAGCACGCGGATCACGCAAGTAAGTATTCGGGTTCGAGAAAATCAAGTTTAGAAACAGCTGTTACAAATGCCAAATTCAACATGCCTAAATTCGAAAACACGTATAAGCTCTCGCCCGATGAACACAAAAGATTCTATGCCTATAAACTACAACCTCAAATATTAAAAACCTTAAAAAATCACGTTGAAAAATATGAAACAGAGGGTAAGAGTAATTCAAATTTAACGAGAGATTTAGCCGATGCCATTCGAATTGATGCTAAAAATATGGGCTTTCAAAGATATAAATTAGTCGTTTTTGTCACTGTTGGTGACAATGTTGGTCAAGATGTACGAGTTGCATCGCGATGTCTATGGAATCCAGAATTTGATAATTGTATTAGTGTTACACATAAAACAAAAACTTTATGGGCAACAGCAACTGTTTATATTATTTATAACGATTAAAATTTAAAAAAAGCTCATTTTACAAATTATTTTTCTAATTAAAAAATTCTTTAAAAAAAATTTTTTTTTGCTTTTTAATTACATAAGAAATCTTTAACAATTTATTGATACTTGAATTAAAAAAAAAACTACTAAATAAACTCAAACAAAATATGATAACTTTTAATTTAATAAGCTTATCTTATCCTAGAATCGTAGAAATAATCCTTTATCTCTTTAATTTAATTGTTTAAGTTAAAAAAAAGAAAATGAAAAACGAAGTTAAGTATCGCTTGGTTTCGGGGTTCCAAGCCAAGTCGTAGTCTAAGAGTCGAGTTCGCAGTCATTAAGTATCTCGGATGAGTGACTCTGTCTATCGACCCAACGTCCCCCAGTTTTTCATTCAATTCCAGCAAACAATTCAATTTTATTTTTTCTTCTAAATCTTTTTTAATAATATAACATTTTCAATAAAGAGATTAATATATTTAGACTCAACATTTATTTAATCTCCTAAAAATTCCATTTTTGCACAATCGATTCCTTGAGAAAAAAAAAATCATCAACATCATCATTTTGTTTTGGCAAATTATTTGTAACTGTAGTATCTGTCAGTTAGAACAAATTTCTAGAGATTTAAAGCATAAGGTATTTTCAAGATGTTTATTATTATCTTAAGTTAGTTAGTAAGTTAGTTAATACTGACGCTTATGATTTATTCATAAGTTCAATAAAGAAAGGAACAGTAATAAATTAATATTAAGTAAGTAGAATGAAAATTTGTGCGCTTTTTTATTTTTAAAAGTTATTCTTGTTGTTAATTTTTTGTTTTTTCGTTTTAATTATCAATATGTATTATATAGAATTGTATGTATTTGAACGAAAAACAAAATAGATAAGAGTTTCCCACCCGCAAATTGTCATTACTATTTTTGTATTGGTAAAAAAAAAAGCAGCAAATCTTCACCTGTATTATTTGTAATGTTTTAAGCTCTCTCTCTCCCTCTTAAAGCTTTTTGTTTATGTATTAAAGTTATTTTCGATTGCATAATCATCATAATCATCATCGATCTCTATTGATTTATTATTTATTTATTCAAATGATAGGTTAAGATAAAAAGATTGGTATTTTTTTTTTATTTAAAAAAGGTACCTGTAGCAAAAAAAGTTATTTTTTACGATTTTATCTTTCTTTTTCTTTTCTTTTTTTTTTAGTTGGGTTTTTGTACAAATGTTGAAAATATTTTCCAGTCTTCTAAAATAACCTTGAGCATATGTTTTCTTTTTTTTTTTTCTTTTAGGGCCAAAGTTTTTACACTTCAAAAAACCTAGACCTAATTTTCAACACCTATAAGATACCGAAATTCAGAAAAAAGAAAGTGGGTGTAGGATGTGAGGTTAACTAATTTAAGAAATTTAATACAATCATGTTCGAAGCGCATTTTTTTATCGTCACCTTTAAAAAGTATCTAAAAAAAATAATTTGCTAAACAACCTAAAAATGGTAAAAAACTATTCCAATTGAAAAAAAAGAAATTAGTAACTTGATCTAATCGATGTTAATATACTAACCTTTTGTTATTTTCTTTTTTTGTTGTTCCAAGTTGTTCATAAACAGATAAAAAAGTATTAACTTCTTCTAAAATGTAAGCTTAATGTATTAACTAAGAAAATTTAATTAAAAAAAATAGCTTCGCCTCTTCTATCTCTTTCTCTCTTAAAAGTTCTATTATTATTAAAGCTTTTCTGTTTTTTAACTCTCAAAAAAAAAAAATGTTTTTAATTATATAACCTGAATTGAGAATTATTATAATCAATAAATAAATGATCGAATCTTAAAGCTTTGTTGTTATTTTTTCGTTTGTTACTTGTCTTAACAACATTACTTTTTTTAGGCATGTGGGTGCTTTAAGCTAAACGAAAACAAAAAAAAAATTCCACAGAAAAATTCTACTTTTGTTTTTTTTTTGTTGGTTTCGTTCTCTGTTCAACGTATCATTTTACATGATATGGTATTTTAATTTTTTTTTCTATTTTAGATAACTTATTTGTAGACGAAGAAAAGCGTGCTTTGGAAATTTTGTTAAAAAATTCAGCAATAAAAATTTTAAATTAAAAAATGTCTTTATATTCGAGGGCAAGAAGCGAAGATAGACGCTCATTATACAATTATGCAGCTGATACATACACACCTGATTTATATACGAGACGTTCCGTTTCTAGAGAGCCTTCTGTTTCAAGAAATTTACGCGCTTCATCAGTCACATACGGTCGACATAGACACACGTCCGTCGACCGAGACTACGTAATCAATAATTAAAATACAAAAAAAATTTATTAAGATTTTATTAAATTTTTTTTAAAATTGTATAGGATAGTTCAATGAGATTAGAAAATGCCAATAAAGCCTATCATGATTATCATTCGGATTTTTTATCGAAGAGATGGGAGAATAAGCATTATCTAAGTGGAATGCAAGACACTGTAAAATTTTAAAAATTTGAAAAAAATTTTTTTTTTTAATTTAATGAAATGAAAAAAAGGTTGTTGATCAAGGTGTACAATTGAATCGTATTCTTCGTCTATTAGAACAAGATGAAATGTCCTTGTATCAGCGATGTAATTTATTAGACTCAAAATCAGGTCGACGCTATTCAAGAGCTTCGTTTTATAATCCATTTCAATCGGGTATTGAGAGATCAAATGCTGCTTTAGAACGTCATAAACTATTTCAGGTATTTACAACATTTTAAAATTTTAAATTAATTTACAAAAACTTATTTTTTTCTTAACATCAACAAAAGAAAAAAAAAAACTAATTTTTTCTAGAAAATTAAGATTTTCTTTAAAACCGTCAAAATACTAGTCATTTTTGGATTCAAGGGTGCACCTTTTTTTTTTTATTAAAATAGTACAAAACTAAAATTTTTGGTTTAAAATTTTGTTAAATTTGAAAATGGTTTGTTATAATTACTTGAGAATAAAAGGTAAACTAGCCATTGTTGTAAAAATTTTACAAATTATTTTTTTGTGTTACAAAGTAATTTTAGTATGGATTTTATATAATGTTTTAAGCAACATATTGAGGGTTGTCGAACAAAATTTAGTAAAAAACTAACTTTTTAAAATAATACTGATTTTATTTAATGGCAGTTTCTTTGTGGTATTTTGTTGCTTAAATTTTTTTTTACCAAATTTGATATTGCGATGTGAAATTTTGTGCGTTTAAATAAAAAAAATCAATTTTTTACCGTGTGAATGATTATTTTAAAATTATAGGCTTATAATTCAAATATCAAAGAAAAAATAACCTTCAAGTTTTACAGAATTTAGTCTAGTTTAGGAATTTGTTTAAGATTTAGTTTGCATAAGATCAAATCGGTTAAAGTTTTATCGAATAAAAAGTAAAATACGATGAAATTTAGAGTTTTTTTTCTCAGGAAAGGAAAAGAAGAGGAAGAGAAAAGGAAAAGAAACGTACAAGTTAGTTTTAATTTGTACTGTACTTTTTTTAATAGGTTCTTAACAATTCATCATCATCAGCCGAGCTTTTTAGGCACGGTAATCAAACTGCTTCCGACTTATTATTTTTTCGCTTAATGAATACATTCAACGTGAGAAATAGGTATTTTATTGTGTTTGGACACGACCACTCCGCACTCGACCATTAGTAGTTTATCGTCATTCGCTGGACGGAGCTAGGGTAGTGGTGTTTTACTCAATATAACACCAGGCAAATTTTTTATTGTTGATTTAAATTTTGTTGAAAATTTTCTAACCCATTACGGACTCGAACCCACAACCTTCTGCACCAATTTGAAATTCATCATCCAACGACGAAACCAACTGATCTCTCAATAATTACCGTTACCATTACCCATTACCAAAAAAAAAATTTTTTTTTTTAACTTTAAAAATCACATCGAGGAGTTTTATTTTTTTTCTAAGTAAAAATTGTTTTTAATATTGATAGCAAACAAAAATAATTTATAGCATCAGAAAAACTTGTGCCAATACACTTTGATATGAATATTCACATTCCACTATAAAAAAAAATCAAAATACTTCTCTAAAGATAATTGCCTAAATGACCTACGTTTCAGCTTAATATTTTGACGGTTTTAAGAAATGATTTTAGTTTTTTTAAAAATTAAAATAAACATTAACAAGTTTTTTTTCTTGTTCCTTTAATTTTTTTATTATCTTTAAATTTAATAATGTAAAAATTAATAATTTAAATAAATATGTATATGCCATGTATAGATGGACATGGAAAAAAGAGATCAAAGCATAGAGAATGGAACTCGTCACAGATCTAAATCAATACAGGTTCGAATTATCATAAAAGCTCATCCGGTTTCGTATTATGTGTCTTATTTTGAGGTGTTTTAGAGCTAATCTTACGAACACATTTAAAAAAAAAATAAATAAAAAAAAGAACAAAAAAACTCCACCTAAAAAAGAAAAACTGCTTTATTGTTTAACCTTGTGTCTCGATATATATCATCACTTGCTTAACAAAAAAAAAAGCTTGACTATTTTATCCATTTTTTTTTATAGAATCACCCGTTTTTTTTTAATGTTTTTTTTTTTTTATACTTCAAATATCAAGAAAGCTTTTTCTTTAAAATGGTTTCATCAATTTAATTTGTTTTTTTCATTAAAAGTCAATGAACGAAATAAATGAGCGCTTAAAAAATTTAGAATCAAAAAGACATAAATTCACTATACCAGACATGCATCTACCAGAGACTATAGACTTTCAAAAAAAGCCAAGAGATACTAGTGAAATAAAACGCGATGAAAGTAGACCTAAATTTAGACGTATATCAGAAGAGGATCCCGAAGAGTATACAAAATATCAAGAGGAATTACAAAAACAACGTGAACAACGCGAAAAAGAACGCGAGGAACGAGAACGCCTCGAAAGGGAACAAAGAGAAAAACGCGAAGAAGCCAGACGACTACGCCTTGAACAAGAAAGAGAACGCGAAGAAGCCGAAAGAGCTGAATACGAACAAAAAGACAGAGAACGACGTGAAAAACGCGAGAGAGAACGAAAAGAAAGAGAAGAAGCTGAACAACGTGAAATCCAAGAGCGTAAAGAAAAAAGAGAACGCGAAAAACGTGAACGAGAAGAACAAGATGCAAAATTACAAAAAGAACGCGAAGAAAAAAGAGAACGTGAAAAACGTGAACGAGAAGAACAAGATGCAAAATTACAAAAAGAACGCGAAGAAAAAAAACGCGCTGAACAAGAACGTTTAGAAAAAGAGAGATTAGAACGTGAGAGAGAACTAGCCGAACTCAAAGCCAAACAACGCGAAGAAAAATTAGCCAAAGTTAAAAATTCAAAAATTATTTTTGTAATTGGAGGTCCAGGCAGTGGTAAAGGAACACAATGTGATTTAATGGTCGAAAAATGGGGTTATACACATTTATCTACTGGAGATTTACTTCGAGCTGAAGTCAAATCTGGATCGGAAAGAGGTAAAATGTTGAATGACATGATGCTAAGAGGAGAACTAGTTCCAAATGAAGTAGTTTTAGAAATGTTAAAAGATGCCATGGCTGACAAAGTCGATGATAGTAAAGGGTTTTTAATCGATGGCTATCCACGTCAAGTTGATCAAGGCATTGAATTCGAAGAGAAAATAGGCGAGTGTGAATTTGCTTTATTTGTCGAGGCCAGTGATGACACAATTAAGAGTAGATTATTAAAAAGAGGTGAGACTTCGAATCGTTCTGATGATAATGAAGCAACTCGTCAAGCTCGACTTGAAGTCTTTCATCAAGTAACACGTCCAGTCATAGACTATTATGATAAAATAGGTAAATTACGTCGTGTAAATGCAGAGAAATCTCCAGTTGAAGTATTCAATGACATTGAACGTGTTATAAATGGCGAGCCAGTTCAATCTTTAGACGAATATCTTAAAGAACAAGCTGAAAAAGAACGCGAGAGAAAAGAAAAATTATTAAAAGAGAAAAAAATAATATTTGTAGTTGGTGGACCAGGTAGTGGTAAAGGTACTCAATGTGAAAAAATGAAAGATAAATACGGTCTAACACATATATCTAGTGGTGATTTGTTAAGAGACGAAGTCAATAAGGGAACCGAAAGAGGTAAAATGTTGAATGAACTAATGAAAAAAGGAAAATTAGTACCGAATGAAATTGTTTTGGAAATGATTAAAGAAGCCATGTTGGACAAAGTAGACTCTTCAAATGGATTTTTAATTGATGGTTATCCACGTCAAGTAGACCAAGGTACCGAATTCGAAAATAAGGTAATTTTATCACAAGAAAAAAAAAATTTTTTTTTTAATTGAAAATTTTTTAAAGATTGGTGTATGTAACATGGTCTTGTATGTTGAATCAACTGATGAAACAATGACTAAGCGTTTATTGAATCGTGGTAAATCATCCGGTCGAGTAGACGACAATGAAGAGACTATTAAAAAACGTTTAGACACGTTTCATACTTTGACCCAACCAGTAATTGATCATTATGAAAAACAAGGTAAAGTGCATCGAGTTAATTCAGAAAAATCACCAAATGAAGTGTTTAAGGACATTGAGAAAATAATGAATGGCGAAAGTGTACAAACATTGGATGAATATTTGAAAGAGCGCGAAGAGAAATTAAAAAAATTAGAAGATTCGAAGATAATATTTGTTGTAGGTGGACCAGGTAGTGGCAAAGGTACACAATGTGAAAAAATAGTTGAAAAATTTGGTTTTACCCATTTGTCTAGTGGTGATTTGTTAAGAGATGAGGTTAAATCAGGCTCGGAAAGAGGTGAAATGTTAAATGAAATGATGCAAAAAGGCGAGCTAGTACCGAATGAAATAGTACTTGATATGCTCAAGGAGGCTATGATTGAGAAAGTAGACGAATCGAATGGTTTCTTAATTGACGGTTATCCACGTAAAGTAGAACAAGGTTTAGAGTTTGAAAAAAAAATTGGTGAACCGGAAATTGTTTTGTTTGTCGATGCATCCGATGAGACAATGAAAGAGAGATTAATGAAGAGAGGTGAGACCTCGGGTAGAGTTGATGACAATGAAGATTCTATTAAAAATAGACTTGATACTTTTCATCAGGCTACTCAACCAGTAATTGATCATTATGATAAACAAAATAAATTGAAAAAAGTCGACTCGGAAAGAGCACCTGATCTTGTTTTTGAAGATATTGAAAAAATTCTAAATGATGGTAAGTCATTTTTTAAGATTTTTAAAAACTTTAAAAAGTCGAAAATTTTTCAAAAATTATTTTATACTTAAATCGATTAAACTAGAAACAAAAAAGTTTAAAGGAAAAAATTAAAAAATAGAATTTTATTTTATTTTTTTAATAAATAGTTAACAAAAAGAAATTGAGTATGGACAAATTGAACGAGACTGTAGATAAAATAGT
>NTPY01000391.1:316619-340175 GCA_002922825.1 Brachionus calyciflorus
CCAGTAATTGATCATTATGATAAACAAAATAAATTGAAAAAAGTCGACTCGGAAAGAGCTCCTGATCTTGTTTTTGAAGATATTGAAAAAATTCTAAATGATGGTAAGTCATTTTTTAAGATTTTTAAAAACTTTAAAAATTTTTAATATTTAATTTTAATTTTTTTGTAATAAATAGTTAACAAAAAGAAATTGAGTATGGACAAATTGAACGAGACTGTAGATAAAATAGTTCATCAAGTAGCCAATCAAGCTCAACATCGTAAAGAAGTAAAAGAAGATATTGCATTAACAATACAACACGCTATTAAAGACATAATAAACAGTGAATTTAAACCAGATGAAGATTCGGGCTTTTCATTTTTGGAATATCGTTCAATTGAAATGTATCAGGGTCCAACACAATTGCTCAGTTTTATCGAAGAAGAAAATTTAGATGATAACGGTGAGCCTAAATCACCGCGTAAATCTAAGCCTCTAGAAATCGAAGATCCAACCAAACACGGTGAAATTATTGTAATTGTGAAAAAAGGTGATAAAGTAATCGTTCGAGCAAACGAAGAAAATGACACTATAATTTCGAACATTATCCATGGAGAGCTTATAATCAGACATGTCGACACAAATCTAATCATCAACATTGCTCGTGGTGCCATTCAGGATGCAATTGATTTCAATATTGTTGGTCAAGCCTACATTAGAGATCTAAGTGGTACAATTAAAGTAAAACAATTTAAAGGTATTGTCGTAGTTAGAAATGAAGATTGAAGATTAGATTTGTTAGAAAATAGTTTACTCAATTTTTTTTTATTATTTTTAATCTTATGTTTTTACATTTTAATCAAGTATTTTTGTATTTAATGAACCTATGAAAGTAACAACAAGAACAAAAACGAAAAAAAAGTTTTTTTGAAATCTTAAAATTTTTAGCGTTAGTTTTTTATTGAACTTGGCCCTCTTATTCAGTTCAAAGTAAACAATAACTTTTTTTTTTGTTTTATTATAAATATATTTATTTTTTTTTTTTTTGAAATTTTCTTATTTATTTATATCAATAAAAAGTTTAAAAAAATAAATCATTATTTTTAAAACGATTTTTTTTAACGTAAATTTACGTAAATGTCAAACACAAATGTCAAATCAGTACTGTAAATCAATTAACATAACTTATCCTTTGAAATTTAAATATTCTGGGACGTTTCTGTTTCTGTTTCCTTTTGTTTGTTTTTTCTTTAATAAATAATTTGCTTAAATCAGATAGGAACGTTAAACAAAAAGTCATTCCCAAAATTATAATAGCTATTAGCGAAGAAGTTCTAATAAACTTTTTAATAAAATTCAATTCATTTGATTCAATTTCACAATTATTTCCTGAAAATTTTGAAAAACATTTACATTTTACTTCGTTTCCATTATCAACACAAATTCCATTTTTTGAACATGTCTCATTCTCACATAAATCTATTTTATTTTCACAATAAGTTCCATAAAATAAACTCTTTTTATTATAGCCTGAAACACATTCGCAATTATAGGTTTTATCATGTAAATTATTAATACAACTAGCGTTATTTCTACATTTGTTTGAAAAACATGGTAAAGTATTAATTTCACATTTTGGCCCCGAAAAATTAGTAAAACATTCACAAATTAATTTGATATTTTCCACTAATTTACAATATCCATTTCCAGAACAATTTGTAATACAATTATTCAAATCAATATTTCTTTTTAATAACTCTAGAATTTCTTTTAAATTCATTTTATTAAAATAAATATTGGGCGAAAGAAATGATTTTGTTTTTTCTGTTGAAAAAGAAGTTACAATTACACTATTTGTATCTTCAATTACTTTATTCATAGTTGTTAAGATTTTATCTGAAGTTTCTGTGTATGTTATCAGATTTCTATTAAATAAAAAAAGACCATTAGAAAAAGAAGTTGTAATTGAATAAGAAAATTTCTGAGCTGGAGAATTCGTATTGGAAACTGAATATTCAATATTCATTGAAGTTTCTTTTGTAATTTTAGGAGTTGTTGTTGTTGTTGTTGTTGTTGTTGCAAAACCATTTGTCGTTAGAACTAAATTTTGAATTGAAAAAGAGCTTACAAATTTTTTAATAACATTAATAGACGACCCTGAGATTCTTCCTGATAATGTTTTAATAAAATCTAAATTAATTTTATTAAAATATGAAATTGAACCATTTTGATGACCAACAACTATTATATCATTTAAGATTTCAATGCATAAAATAATGCTAGACACATTATACTGTTTAATCAAAGTTTTATTTTTAAAATTTACGTTTCCAAATTTACCATCAGAAGTTGAATAAATACCAATAGATTCATTTAAAATTTTCAATGAAGGAAAGTCTACTTGCCTAAAATCAACTAAATCAGATTTAATTAACGAATAGTCACTTTTTAAACTGTATAAACAAATATCATTAGCTATTTTAATTTCACATGGAGCAAAAATAAAACTGCTGTTAATTATATCAAACGAATAACCTTGTTCTATAATGTCATTTAATTGTAAGATTGCAAGGTTATCTAATGAAAAAATTATCATTTTTGTTTCGACATTAACAATTAAGACAAGATTTTTTTCAGTTAAATTTTTCATTTCTCCAATTGTTCCAAATCTTGTATCATTAATTCTTTTGATTAGGCTCATTTCTGGTATTGACCAAAATATTATAAACCCATTATATCCAGCCAAAAAATGAGTGCTGTTAAGAACTAAAATAGAATTAACTTTATGAACTTCATTTCCATTATCAAATTTTATTTTATTGTTTTCTACGTCCCATCCAACAACTTTTCCATTGCTTGTTCCAGCAATTATAAGATTACTACTGTAATCGATACCTAAAGCAGTAACATTTCCACATATATTTTTGAAGAGCAAAACTGAAGAATAATTCCAAATTTTTATGTAATGATCATCTGAACCTGTAACGTAAAGTTCTTCACTTCTAAAAATGAGTATTTGTCTTAATAAAATTAAAAAAAATAAGTTTAGAACCATTTTCTTCTTTTTTTTTTAAATTTAGCTTTTCAAAAATTATTTTTTCCTTAATGATATAAATGTTTTTTTTTGTGTTTCTTTTCTGAAACTATCCAAATCTGATTTGCCATTAATATTCAAAAATAATTAAAAATTGATAGGTTGTACATTTGTTCGATTATAAAATGAATACACTAAAAATTATTTAATTTTTATATATTTTTTCTAAAATAAGTTTTTAAAAAATATATAACTGCAAACATACTTTAATTATTTATAAATTCAATTTTTTAAAAATCATTTATAATTTTGTTTCATCTATAGAATATAACACTTCATTATATTTTTATTTAGCTTAAAGTTTTAATTTTTAATATGAATTGTATTTATTGCTTAAGCAACCGATTGAAAATTTAAGAAGGTAAATAAATATGTAGACTTAAAAAATTTTCTTTCTTATCAAAATTTTAAAAATAAATCAAATGAATATACAGTACAATCCGAAACAAAGTTAACGAAAACATAAACAATGTTTAAACAGAGCATACACAAAACCGACACAGAACCGAAACAAAATCGACACAAAACCATTTTAAAATGTTTCTGTTTCGGTTTGGTTTTGTTTTGTGTATGTTCTGTATAAACAGTGTTTAAACAGGTCGTTAACTTTGTTTTGGATTGTACAGTAGTTTATTTTTTTTTAAACTAAAAGTCTAGAGAGAACGTTAAATTTTTCCTATACAATTATAAATTTTGCTATCTAAAATTGTCGAATAAACGAATTAAATTAAATCAAATACGGTAAAATTAGATTTAGAACAATAAATTATTGTTAATTTGCATTTATAGTCTTAATTTAATGCTTAACCCTTGTCTGTCTAAAATAAAAAATTTTCCATTAAATGTCAGAACTGTTTAAAGCATACACAAAACCAAAATAGAACAGATACAAAACTAGCACAATACATTAGCATTTTAAAGCATGTTTTGAAATAATAATTGAAATAATTAAGTATTTTTTGAAATCTTGCCAACAAATTCACTACTCATTTCATTTTTAAGCAGCTCTCCTCTTAATTTTACGTGTTTTTTTAAAAAAAAGCTTTAATTATTTTAGTTGTGCTTGTTCGCTCTGAATTGTTTTTGTTTTTTTAAAAAACATGTTTAAAAATGTTTATGTGCTGTGTTGTTTTTGTTTCTGTTTTGGGTTGGTTTTGAAACCATTTGCACACTTTGTAAACATTGTTTATGCTCTCGTTAACTTTGTTTTGGATTGTACTGTATGACTTTCGAATGAGTGGTTATAAATTTATTATGTAAACTTTTACAAAGTGTTACAATTTAGCTACTCTCAAAAATTTAGGTATCTAGAGACGTTGCAAATTGCATAAAAAACTTTTTTCAGTAGCGTTCAAATTTTGCATTGTTATAGACTTTTTGAAAGCCAATACTTTTGAGTGATGTAAAATTATTACACTTTGTAGAAATTAAAAAAAAAAATAACATGTTATAGGAATTTGAATGTATTAAATTGAAATTTATTGCACAAAGCCTTTCAGTTAAGGAGCAATCTTTCTAAGCTGTTTAAGACGATGTTTTAAGCGACTAAAAAAACTTTGCAAAACATTTCAACTTATTCAAAAATCTAATGTAATAAAAAGAATGCCATGTAAAAAAAAAAAACTTGTTTTGAAAAATTTTTTTATTTATGAATTTAGACGTAAATAAAAAATATCAACTTTTTAAAAAAAATTTTTTTCATTTAATTTTGTGATCTTTAGTTGGTCTTTTATCATGTAAACTGCAAGTGGTTTCTGTAATTGTAGAAATTTGATTACTATTTCTGAAACACTTTATTTTTAAACTATTTAAAACTTTAAAAAATTCTTTACGAAAACATTTATTAAATATAATTTGAATAATTAGAGCAAATGAATAATTATAACATGCTATTAAAATAGTAATCGTTTCAAATAATGCTAGAAAACTCTTCATAGATTCATCTTTAAAATCACCAAAAATCCTAATCATTACCATGATCAAATAAACAGAAAATGGTATTAATGTAATTGTGAATAAAATATTTGAAATAATTAATGCAAATGCAAAATTAGTTTCTTTTAAATTCTTGAATTTACTTCTTGATTCAATTACTTTTTTGATTAGGAATAAATTAGATAAAAACATGAGACAAAATGGCAAATAAATACCTAGAACTTGAGTAATACTTTCATTTATTATTGCTAAATGTTGATTAATTGTACAAATGTGAAATGTTTCATTAAATGTTGTATTAACGTCTGTCATTTGGTAAAAGAAATTAGGACTGTCTATACAGATTAAAATGGCATACATAACCAAAGTTGTCTTCAAAATTAAAATTTTATGATGGATATTTTTGACAAAGTTTTGAAATAAAATAAAAATAAGTCTGTCTAAAGTGACGAGAAAATTAAGCCATACACATGCTTGATAGAATAAACGAATAAAAAAAGGTACTATTTTACATCCCAAGGTCGAAGTGTCTTTAAATTCATAGACTTCTATTAAGGATATAAATCTGAGTGAGGTTAATATTAAAGCCATGATATTATTAATTGAAATAATTATATGAAAAATATTCATAGTAAGTCGAAATAGTTTTTTTACGAAAGAATATTCCTATTTGAATTAAATTGAAAATTATTCCCAATGGTATAATTGTAAAGTTTGAATAAAAAAGTAAATTCTGATTAGTCACAAATCGCCATTCATATAAATTTGAAGAATTCATATTTTATTTTGTTCATTTTTTTCTTAAAAATAAAAAAGGTTTATTTATAGACAGGAACTTTTTCCGGTTCAAATTAACGCTAAAATTATTTTAAATCGTGTTATACGATTCTAATTAATGAAATTCAACTCGAAAATGATTTTTTCCAATAATTGAATATTAAATTTAATATTACGTCAATTTTTGCTGAGATCTAATTTAGTAAGCAAAAAAAAATTGCTCAATGTTAGGATCTAACTCACAAACTTGACGTTATTTTTAAACTGACGTGTGCTTTTTTTGTTTGTATTTAGCTTTTATTTGACTATGAAAATGAAAATTAAAAAATTTGATTTTTTTCGAATAAAAAAAACTGCCCAATGGGAGGATCGAACTCACGACCTTCGCGTTATTAGCACGACGCTCTAACCAACTGAGCTAATCGGGCTCATCTAAATTTAATTTTCAAATTATTTAAAACCCAAATCTAACTGATAAAAATAAAATTTTAGAACAAAAAAAATCTGTAAATCTCTCACGTTTGATTTTGAAAATTAAAATATTTTGATTAAAAATTTTTCCTTATCAATACAAAAATAAAATGCTTAATAATAAAATTCTTAAAATATTTCTATTGACTCTATTTTCGTTTTACACGATTACAAAATCGTTGAATATTGACGATTTCGGCGCTAAATCAGATGATGATTCATACGAAACAGCGATTAAAAATGGCCAAGCACTTTTAAATTGTATAATCGCTGCTAATTCGAATTCGGATCGAAAAGTTTTGATACAAAAAGGAAAAAATTATACTTTAATTCCAGCTGGAATTGTAACAAATCTAACAAATATAACAATTGAACTTAATGGTATTTTAACAGCATGGAATGGTCCTCAAATAAAATGGCCTAATGATACTAGAGGAGAAGCTATTGCTTTAATTTCTTTAAAAAATACAATTGGTTTAGTTATTAAAGGTGAAGGTTTAATGGAGGGAAATGGTTATTCATGGTGGGTTTATGTTTTTAAAAATGGTCATGATAACCGACCCAATTTACTAGATGTAATTACATGTAAAGACACTTTAGTCGAGGGTATAACTCTTAAAAATGCGGCTAGATATCATCATAACTTTTTGGACGCCTTTAATTTAACTATGCAAAATTTAAAAATTTTAGTCAATATTACAGATCCAAATGAAAAATTTTCTCTTCCTACTTTTCCTTTAAATACAGATGGCATTGACATAAGAGGTAAGAATATAATAATACGAAATTTGACATGTGAAAATTATGATGATGCAGTGGCTGTTAAACCAAGTCATAAAAATCAAAATGTCTATGCAGATTGTACCGAGAATGTATTAATTGAAAATAGTTATGTTAAATATGGTGTTGGTATGAGTATAGGATCAGTGCCACCTAATCCAGACTATGCTTGCATTAGAAATGTAACTATACGTAATATTAAATTTGATACGCCAATTAAAGCGATTTATATAAAACCTAATCCAGGAAATAATGGAGAAGGTTTAATTTCAGATGTGACTTATGAGAATATAGAAATTGTTGAGCCATTATGGTGGGCTATTTATATAGGAACTCAACAACAAAAACAACCACATAGTGAAACTGATACTGGTTGTTCGTTTTTTTATCCGTTACCAGGTACTCAGTGTCCAGCTAATCCAAGAGTCAGTGTTGATAAAATAACATTTAAAAATGTTAATATCTATGGAGGCCTATTATCACCAGGTGTTATGAAATGCAATGAGACTAATCCTTGTACAAATTTAATTTTCGATGGTGTTAATGTTTACAATCAATCAAGTTTTCCAATCAAAGATGGCTATTTTTGTGAAAATTTTAGCGGCTTTGCTAGAAATAGTAATATTGTGCCAAGTTGTCTCAAAAAAATAGATTAATTTAATATTTATTATTTTTTTCTATGTTATAATAAAAATGAGTATTAAAAAAGGAAATTTTATTCGTGTATCTGTTCATCGACTCTTTCTTTCCTTTCCTCAGAAGATAACAATCAATATAAACTAATTTACAGTACAGTCGAACCTTGGTATAACGAAAGGGTCGGTTCCGAAAAACACCCTTTCGTTATATCGAAATTCAAGACGTTATTTCAAATAATTTTCTAAATAATGTGATCCTTCTTTGAAAAAGAAAATGGTAGGTTTTGTTACGGACTTACTATGTAACTCCTCACTTATTATTTCACTATTACTTAAGTTGTGTTAAGAAACCGAACCAAATTGGATTAAATCATTTTAAATCCAGAACCAAATTTGAATCTGAACCAACTAAAATAAGTTCAGACATAAATTAAAGGTGAGTTTTTGTCATAAGCGACATAGAACCACAACAGTTCAATAAAATATTTAATTCCAAAAAAATTAACTTTTGAGAATTAACCTGATTTAGGCTGAAATTTTAGGATTTTGTCATCTTTATAAGTCTAAATGACTTTTGATTCGTGTCAAGTCCAGTGAGCTTTCAGAGATGAAAATTGATGGTTTTCAGAGATGAAAATTGATGGTAAAAACGATGTTTTCGCAATTTCGACCAAAAATATGAAAAATTTTGAAAAAAAGTTATCAATTAGATCAAATATGATTTTTTTAGAACTCGATGAGCTGAATCGATTGCTATATGATAAAATGGGTTTTAGACAAATCAATAATAACACCAAAGACAATCAAAAAACGGGAAGATAAACGCGTTTAATTTTTAAACATATTAAGGTGCGTTTTTTTGTCGAAAAAAAATGTCTAACACTAGTATCAAGACTACTATTTCGCTGTATCTTAAATTTTAAAATTTTTTTTATTGTGACACTTTCGTTTTAATGTCAGACAAATCATGTACTTTTTTTGAATTGTAATTTTAAAATTAATTGAAAAGAGAAAAAAGATATACATGTTTTATTAAATTAAAAAAATTAATCCAAGTGAAAAATTTAAAAACGAAAATTTCGAAAAAAAGTAAAATTTTTGAGATGTGATATTTTTCAATTGTTCAAGGATTCTAACTTTTCTTTTAACTTAAAAAAAATATGTGCATTAATTTTTTTTAAACTGCCTAATCAATTTAAAAAAAAAATTACTTTTGAATTCTCTTCTTTCAACTTGAAATTTTCATCTTTAAGTTCTTCAATAACGCGCAGTGCCTCCTCAAGATTCTTTATTAAAAAAAGAAATTAATTTTAAACTTTAAAAATACCATAAAATTACTTTAATTGTATTTTCTTTTTGTTCTAAATGACTAGAAGTATTTTCTTGATTAATTTGACTTTTTTCCAATGCATTAATCGGAATGTAATCAGCATCTTCTAAATCCTTTTTCAACCATTCCGGAACGTCATCCGTATTGTTATCATTATAAAAATTAAAATCACGTTTTTGACATGTTGCATCCTGACTGAATCTATCACCATTTAAATCATTTTCATCTTGTATCGCCTCAACATTTCTATCTGCTTGCGCTTCTTTCAAATAATCAACATAACTTATACTACGCACAGTTTTAGCCTCTATTTCCTTTTCAGCAATAATTATTGAATTCCAATGCTTACAGCATATTTCACTTACTAAATACAAAGAGCCAAAAATCGGCTTGGGAGAACACACAGGTGTATTATCACTTGAAAAAAGTGTGTCTAATCCCAGACGACCATCTTTTCTATTTCCCCATGAAAAAATTAAATTTCGATTTGTCGAACATATTGTATAAGAATCACCACATGCAGCATTCGTAACAAAATGACCTGATAGAGCGCCTGCTACTTGATTTAAACACGGTCTAAACTTTGAATCACCTACGCCTAATTGACCGTTTTTATTACAACCAAAAGTAAACAATCGACCAAATACATCAATCATAGCTGTATGATCATGACCTGGACATATTTTTAAAATATTCAAATTCAATAATCTTCTGACTAGTTTAGGTGTTAACTGTTGTGAAATTATATTCGAATTGTCTTGAATATTAATTTTATTTTCGGAATTTTTTAAGCCTATGGCATATTCATTAAGACATAGTTTATTAAATTCATTATTGCCAAAGGCTAAAACACGACCCTCTTTGGTTATTAGAAATGAATAATCCGAACCAGTTGAAACATCTTTGAATTTATATTTAAATTCGAATTTTATTTCTTTTGGTTCGGATTGATCGTCTTCGTCACCATGACCAAGACGACCATATTCACCACAACCCCATGTAAATACACGATTATCTTCGCTCAAAGCTAAAACATGATAATCACCACAACTAATTGCTTTTATTTTTATGTTATTTCGATCAAAAAAATCAATACGAGTTGGATCATAAACATGTTCGTCTTGGTCTAAACCAAGACCTAAACAACCGTATAGATTCGATCCGAATACGTAAACATCTCCTTGTGTTGTTAGACAACACGACATTTCTTCACCACATGATATTTTTTCAATTTGAACACCACTAAATGCATCGACTCGTTTGGGTATACGAGTATTTCCGAAGTTTTTACCATGACCTAATTTCGAGTATGATTTAGTCGAACCACCATGACTAGCAGTCCATGTAAATAATTCTTTTTCAACAGTTAATACAGCGTAATGTGAACGTCCCAATGACACTTTTAAAGGTGCATTCTCATTACGAAATAAATCAATTTGTTTAGGCAAGCGAGTTCCACCACCCCATGTGTAACATTCGCTTAATTTAGATGATATTATAGGCGTTGGTATTTGATTTTGAATATCAGAATTAAAACGTTTCGTTTCGGTGTCTAAGCTTTCAATTTTTTCTAAAAATTGACATCTTTTATTAGTGAATATTTCATGATCGAGTATTTCTTTAGCTGATGGTCTCAATTCGGGGTCTTTTGAGAGCATGCGTTTTACAAGACTTTTTAATTCAGTTGAATATAAATCTGAATTGATTTCGTTTATTTCACACTGACTTATTTTCCATGCCAATTTGAGCTCATTCTTAATTAATTTTAAATTTCTATTTAAACATGTTTTGTTTTTTTATTAATTCAAAAAAAATTATTCAATCAAAAAAACAAGATTCCTCATGGTGTTATTTTGAGAAAAATACGATTAGCCTAGCTCACAAAAAAAAAAAACAAAAAAAAATGTCTTAACTTTATTTAAAAGCTTTAAAAGTTTATTAATAAACGGGTTCTTTGAGACTTAAGGACACTAGCTTTTGATCGAATTGAAAAGCCTTTTTTATTGATTGATGATAATCGTAGTTTATCGATATCCTTTATAATAGACAGTACTTTAAGGAAATATTAAGACGAATAAATTTAGGCTTTTTTGAGGAGATTCAAAAAAAAAATGATTAGAAAAGATTTTTTTAAATAATTCTTTTTGAATTTCCTCATAGAAGCGTCTTACAAAATAGCCCACCTTAAATATTTATAGTGTACGCAATAGTATTGATTATACTTAAAATGAATAAAATGATCAGCTACACAAGTAATTCGAAGATAAAAGAACTTTTTTAGTATTTGCATATAACGATGAGGGAAAAAAGTTGATGAGAGTGGTGATTTATGCCAAAAGTTTGTGATCAAATCTAAAAAAATGAAAAATCATATCAGAAGCATAAAATTTAACTTAAAATAATTTTTTTTTTAGAAAAAATTTCCATTTGGTTATGAAATTATTTCAAATTTTAGTTTCACTTTTTTTATATTTTTTTTCAACCTCATTCTCTAAGCAATGTCATAAAACATTTCTCTAATTATTCTTCAATAATAAAATTTAAATTTTAAATTCGTTTGAAATAATCTTTAATCTTCTTAAAAATCATTAATTCATAAAATTGGCTGGTTTTGGTTAAAATAGTTTATATGGGATTTTTTTATTTGGTTATTTAGATTTTTAGATTAGTTGCTTAGTCGTTTGTTCTGATTCCAAACTAATACATGATAAATCACTAATAATAAAAGAGATCTCTTTACACTTTGGTGAATTTAAAAAATCTGGGTCTATTTTTAAAATAAGATTTTGGTATATTTTTCTACACTGTCGTTCTTCTGGAATATAAATCTCATCTTTTGAACATTGTTCTAAAGATTGACTTGAACAATCAAAATAATTTGATTCCGAATTAATTACACTAACATTACTTTTAGATAAACCATTACAGCCTTAATCATATAACAATTCTCAGTAAAGAAATTTATAAATAAAATAATTAATTTAAGCTTACCATAAAAACAATATGGCTCCTGGATGCATTTTTTTACAAAAGGATCAAAATAAAAGTCTCTTTGACATTCAAAACTTGTCAGAATTTCATTTATACATCGAAAATATTTCGAGCAATTTAGTAAATTCGGTGTAAAATCATCAAGATTAGAACATTTTTTATCAGTTATTCCCAAGACCATGATTGAATTATACACGGCCATTACTGAAATATCTTTTTCTATTTTCTTAAGCGAGCAATATTTCGTCTCTTTATTAAATGTAAAAACATAACATTGCATATTTTCAAGACATTTAAACCAACATTCATCCAACGATTGTGTTTCAATGCTATAAATATTATTTAAGCTTACGTCGAATTCATCAAAGATTTGGCGATATTTGGTTATTTGGCATAGAATGTATTTTTTCAATAAAATAATTAGAAAAGCTTTCAAATTCATATTTTTTTTTCAATCAAGTTATTTTGGCAAAAAAAAAATTTGCTTTTCCAAATTTATAAGGAACGATTTTTTTGTTTAAGGACAATAACTAATTTTAATTATGAGATAGTGTTTTTTTAAATTTCTTCAAGGTTAGTTTCAATACATGGTTTCAGATAGAAGTTATGTTTAAGGAAAGAAAAATTATTTAGGACTTTTTTACTGCTTTTGATTGATGATGAATTTTCAGAAATTTCGATCTTGTTTATTTATTTTTTATTATATTTAGTAAATGCTCTTGAATAATTTCGAAATCAAATAAGAATAAAATTTTTTACTTACAGTTGCATCGAACACTCTATTTAGAGTTAAAATTTCATGAGTGACACATCCAACAGACCAAATATCCGATTTGTAATTATATTTTTTGCCTTCAATAATTTCTGGACTCATATAAAATAGGGTACCTACTACCTTACAAAATTTAAAATTTAATTTAAAAAAATTTTTAAATTTTTATTTTTTTATAAAATTTTTACTGTTTTTAAATATTCAATATTCGGGTCTAAAATTTTCGCAATTCCGAAATCTCCTAATTTTAACAAACCCGACTGCATAAAAAAAATATTCAAAGCTTTAATATCTCTATGCATTATGCCCAAGTCATGTATGTATTCAATTGCACTAGTTAATTGAAATAAATACCATAGAATTGTTTCCTCATCGAAAAATTCATTAATTTTTTTACGTTGATTAATCATGCTTGCCAAAGTACCCGCTTTGGCATATTGTAATTCAATGTATAGGACATCATCGCCTATGAAATGTTTATAATAGGAAATTATATTCGGATGGTCTAACATGGATAATATTTCAACTTCGGAAAAAGCCTCTTGACGATATTTTAATTCTAATTTTTTGAGTTCGATTTCTTTCCATACTACTAAAGAATTATCTGTTGAATTACGATATAAATTTACACGACCGAATGAGCCCTCGCCTAAAAATTTAACATATACATAAATTTCATCAGTTTGTTGAAACAAGTCTGTTTCGTCCATTTTCAAATAAAAAGCAAAATCAATAAATTTTTTAAAATGTGAAAAAAAAATTGTTATTTTCTTTTCTTGTTAATAAATTATCAAATATTATTTAAATTAGGTTACTAAGGTAACACGTCTTTATACCTACTTGACGTAGATTTTAATTAATTTTATTATTTGACAATTTTTTTTTAATAAGGCAGTGTAAAAAAATACCCTAGTCTACTGAAGAAAAAATTGCATATTTAGCTATAGATTTCGCGCTTAGCTTCATTTTACTATCATTTGTTAAAAATTTTGATATTTGTTCAATATATTGGATTGATGGTCACCCAATTTTATTTCTTTCGCGAACCTTTGATTGATAAAGTGCATAAATATTTGCTGGTTCTTTTAGAGGCATTCTTTTAGAATAAATTTCAATTGCTTTTCCTTAATTCCTCCGTGATTGGTCTCTGTTTTAATATCTTATAAAGTTCTTCGTTTGTCATATGTGCCTCGGATTGTTTTATTCCACACATGATTCTATTAAATGTTCTTACTAGAAAATTTAAGGTATTCAGTTAAGGTCCATGACTCTTATCCATTTAACTGTTTGACTGTTCCTGAGCTATCTTTGAGTCATTTTCGAGCAGTGCAATATCATCTGCAAAATCTAAATCTGATAATTTTCTTTCGATTTGGGTTGATGAACTTAACATGAACTTCTTAACATTCAAAGGACCGGCGGGTCAAATTTGACACTTTTTCAAAATTTCAAACTCCATTTTCTCATAAACAATTACTCATAATGATATGTTTTTATAATCATTTTAAAGATTTATTAATTGACTTTTATATTTATTACTTCTCAAGCTAAAATCTTTCTTAGAGCCTATGCTATAGTCAATCAAATTTTTGGAAAAAATTAGCCGGTCCTTTGAGTGTTAATTTTCTAGTACTTTCCTGCTGTTTTCCTTTATGTGTAAGATAGCCAAATCCAAGTTCAGCTTTTTTCGTTACATATTCTACGGCAATTATGAATAGAAATAGAGCCAAGAAGTCTCCTTGAAGAACTCCAGATGTACAGTCAAACCTCGATAATCCGACCATTCTGGGAGAAGGATAAGAGGTCGGATTATTAAAAATTCCGGAAAACTGATAATCCGGAATTAAAAATTAATTGAAAATTGTCGGTTAAACAAAAAAAATTATAATGAGCTTTAAGATAGATACCTTTAAAAAAAATTAATTCAAATTGTCTGACACTAGAGCTTTAAAATAAGTCCAAATCATTAAAAATTTTTATTAATGTATAAGCATTTGAATTTTCTAAATGATATAAAAAAACATGATAATCGGTTATTTTTGTAAATAAATTAAGAAAAATAAACCAAGTGTTCATTTGTAATTATTTCTTAATACAAAAGATTTTGAAATTATGTACATAAATGATAACAAGGTTTCAAAACACAAGGTTAAAATTTGAAAATATATAATTGAATTACTGTCATTTTAAGACTTTTAAAAAATTATGACTTTTTATTTGATTAGACTTTTAATAAAAAATTGTATTTTAAGACTTTATCAAATTAAGACTTTTATTAAAATTATAATTAATAGACTAATTTCATGTCGAGACTTTTCTTTTAATAGACTTTATTTAAACGACAAAAAATATAAAAATAAAAACTAAACCAACATCATGATATTATCAAAATTTACCAAGTAAGAACATGAACGAATATATTGCTTCAAATCAATAATATTATTACG
This sequence comes from Brachionus calyciflorus, assembly GCA_002922825.1. Classification (NCBI taxonomy): domain Eukaryota; kingdom Metazoa; phylum Rotifera; class Eurotatoria; order Ploima; family Brachionidae; genus Brachionus; species Brachionus calyciflorus. The sequence goes on from NTPY01000391.1 coordinate 331,837, forward strand.
TAAATTTTCTAAAAGATTTTCATAGACTCTGTCTTTTTGTACATCTATTGCCTTACCCTTAGGACCTGAATAACCAATCATTCGACTCTTATAATCTACTGAAACATTTGTTTCTATTAGTTTAAAAATAGAAATCAAAGAAAAAATATCTGGGTGAGACTTAGTAAGATAATTATTTAGCTTGTGGTGAAATTCCTCAACATGATTATTTGTGCGAGGACCAATTGTGAAAGCATGATTCCACAGATCTTTACTAAAATTTCCTTCGAACCAGGTATTCACGAAATCAGTGGCGTAGCCACGATTTTCCGGGTGGTATGGCGAAGTGCGACCCCTGTGGGAGGGGGAGGGAGGGGGTGGCTCAAGGATCATAATCTAAATATTTTTGGTGGAAATAAGCAAAAATGATATGAGCTTGTAAGACGCTTTTTTAATAAATTTCGCTTTGATGAGGAGATTTATTCAAAATCACAGAATTATGAGTAGATTCAAAAAATGAATAAAAAAATACTTATTTAAATATAATTTTTTTTGAATCTCTTCATAAAAGCGTCTTAAAGACGGACGGGTTGACTATCCCCCTACTCCCCTTATAGACGATTTTCCATCATGGGATTTTTTACAAAGATAAAATAACAAATTGCCTTTAATTATAACACTATTTTGTCATAAAAATATTTCGGACGAATTTACGGAGTAAAAAAAGAAAAACAAGCATTTTTAAAATAATTTTAAAATTTCTCATAAGTCATGATGAGTTAAGTTTAGTAAAGGTTTGTTGTCTTTTAAGTTATATTTATCAATCAAATAATTTTCTTTTTATTCAATTTAGAAAGCGGTATTAAAAAAATAAGGAGTAAAAAATAAAAGAAAGGGAAAAATAAATTTTTTTCTCATCGTCTAAAATCCGACTTAAAAAATAAATTTTTATTTGACTTGTCTATTTTTTTGGTATGGCGCCGCCATACCTCAATTTTACGAGGTATGGCATTGGCCTGACTTCGCCTACTGTAGCTACGCCACTGCACGAAATATGTAAAAAAGGCTTCGATTGGAGAGCAAAAACCAATAATACGATCATTGTCTTTGGAATCAAAGAGTACAAAAGGTTGACTGTCTTCAGTTAAACCAAATTCATTATCTAAATTTATCTCATCAGCATTACTAGCTTTTACACCTTTAGAGGCTTTGGCTCTATATGCTTTTTGCTCAATATTACATCTTTCTGAATTAACAAAACCAGCTACCAACTCATGATCGAAACCAGCACCGATTAAAAAGGCAATCTCCTCATCAAAAATCTTAGGGACGCTTGAACTCTCAGTTAATGATCTTTCTATTATGCGTTTCTCAACCAACAACGAATTATATTCTATATTTGAAATAGAATCATCTTTATGTTCTTTACCATTTAAACACCCTAAGTCATCAAACGTTGTTACAGATGCTTTGCAATCTTGTCTCTTACATCGCCAATAGACATTTTTGTTTTCTCGTTTGTAAACATAAATGAACTTATTTATTACAATCGCCGGGTTATCACGACTGGTCTCTGTTCTAATAAATGGTGTATTAAAGACCATAACGATATCCATATCGGTTGATTGTTGAGATAAAGTGGACTCTTGAGAAATTTCTGAATCATATTCAAAATTCATTTTATTATTTTTAAAAAAGCTGTGAGATTTTTTCCATAAAATACAAACTAGCTAATTTTTTTAAAATAAAAGTCAATCTTTTAAAAAGTCTCAATATTTAAAAGTCTTATATTTTTTAAGTCTCAAAGTTTCAAAGTCGACAAAAAATAAAGTCTTAAAATGATAGAAGTCTTAAAATAAAAGTAACCCTATATAATTTACCATTTATTTTGTCACTGGAGTGAATTTTTTCATTGAGTTAAAAAAATATTGAATTAGTTAAAAAGCTAACTCAATAAAATTTTTTTTTAACTCAATAAAAAAAATAATTCAATAAATCAATAAACAGTATAAGTAATTGTATTAATTCAATAAAATTTTAACAAAAAAAAACCATTGTTTTAATCATTGATTGTTGTTTTCCTTTTTCAATTTATTTTAAGATAATTGGTCTTACATTTTATGTAACTAATAACTCCGAAATTATATTGACTGTGACTTAAAAAAATAAGGAGCTTTTGATTTGACAAATCTTAAAACTATTAGAGATTCATTTTGAGTGTTTACTTTATAAAAAAATAAGTTTCCAAGGATAATTTCTAAAGGATATGTAAGAAATGTTTAATTTAAGATATTAATTGATTCGGGTAGTGTTGGCGACTGCCACTGCGGCTAGCTTGAGTTTGAAGTGGTCATTAATAAAATTTATTGAATTTTAAGGTCAATGAATTTTAAGATGAGTGGGAAGCCTAATATTTCTTGGTTTAGACAATGTGGGGGAGCTATCGATTATGAGATAAGTGTCTTGATCATCCTTTTTGGAATACAGCTAACCGTGAGCTCTTCCCGGACAGTTTCCGAAACTAAGTTCGGTTGTTATTTTTTTTCCTATGTTTAATAGACATCCTTGGCTCAACTTAATTCGATAATTAAATCAAATTCCAACATAGTTGGAAAGATGCGGTCATTACAAAGTAATAAAGAAAAAAACTAATCTTGGCGGTATTTGATAAAAACGTTGTATTATTGTTAAATTTTTAATCAATTAACCTGTAAAATAAATAAACAATAAATCTTATTGTTAAAAAAAAATATTGAATTAAAAAATAAAACAATGAATCTTATTGTATAAAAATAATTTTATTGAGTTATTTTTTAACTAATTCATTTTATTAATTAATTCAATAAGAAACTTCACTCCAGTTATTTTGTCAAAATTAAATGAAAATAATAATTTATTTTCATTTTTGGAAATTATTACAAAAATGAAAATTTTCTGTCGTATTATTGAGTTTTTTCGACAGTGAAATTCCGTTAAAGCGAGGTTTTTTAATATACGAAAGCTTTGCTTGGTTAAGGGAAAATGATTATATGTCGGATTTCCGAAATTTCCGGATAATCGAGGTTAGACTGTAATTGGAAACACTTTGGATGTTAAACCTTCAAAAACACTCTACTTTTAAAAGAGTCGTATAAAACTTTGATTGCATCAACTACTTTGGATGGGATGTCATAGTGTCTCAAAATATCAAACATCATTTTACGGTTGATTGAATCAAAACCTTTTTTTAAGTCGATGAATGTAATAAACAAGGGAATATCGTAAAGGTCAATTTTTCTTCTTAGAATCTTTATTTGTTACTTTTCAGAGTGAATTTGGCGGTCTTAAAAAAAAAAAGAAAATTGAAAAAAAAATGAAAATTTCCATTAGGCAACATTTTTAATTTAATTTGCGTTTTTTCAAAATTTGACTCTACATAGCTAAGTATTGCAAAATAATTCTATAAATTTTTGACATCTTGTGTTAGAGCACTAAGGAGAAAATTAAACAAACAAGATCAATAAATTTCTGAAAGCTTAGTTAAAAAAACATTCTAAAGATATTTTTTTATTCAAATTTTTTGATTTAAATCAATAAAATCGTTTCAAAAGATTTTTTTTTCCTTAAAACTAACTTATATTAAAAACTATGAATTTATTTCTAACCTTGAAGCAAATTAAAAAACACTATCTGATATTAATTAATCATTCTCCTTAAAGAAAAAATTAAAAAAAATGAATCCTACGTTCAGACATCCGAACTCGAAAAAAATCCATTTTCGATTTTCAATTTCGACTTCCGAATTCGAAATCGAAAATCTAATTTGAAAATTGATTTTTTTCGATTTTGGAAATCGAAAATCGAAATTGAAAATTGATTTTTTTCGATTTTGGAAATCGAAAATCGAATTTGAAAATTGATTTTTTTCGATTTTGGAAATCGAAAATCGAATTTGAAAATTGATTTTTTTCGATTTCCAAAATGAAAAAATTTAATTTAAATCCTAAGATGAAATTTTTTAAGGACAAAAAGTTTACATTTAATTATAAAATATAACCATTTTTTAATTTTATTATAATTCTAAAATTAAATATTTTTTTTTCAATTTGAAATTTTGCTTTCAAGTGAATCTTTAGTTTTTTATTTTATAATTCCAGCTAGCTCCTTAAAATTTTTTTAAAATAATTCTGATTAAGGTCCACTCTAAAAATTTAAACCTTAATCATTTCGAACAAATCTTGTTTTATTCTTGAAACTAATTTATCAAAACAACAATCTATCAAAAGTATAAATTTACTTTTTGTTTAATTAAATTTGATTTTATTTTCATAATTTTGTTTAAGGATTTTTAAATAAATAAATTCAGTGTCATTATTAAAAATTAAAACAGTCAACTCTCGTTAATCCGAACTCCGATAAGACGAACTTTTTGAACATGCAAATTTTTCACAACCAAATTGTACTTTTCCATTAAATTACATTTTGTTAAATCGAACAAAATTAACTTAAACCACGATTCCCAAAAGTTCGGATTAACGAGTATTGACTGCATATATCCTGTTGCAAAAAAAATTAGTAAAATTAATATTTTAAATACTGTTTGACTCTTTTTTTAAGTGATTTTCTTTTTATTTTATGACTAAATTTTAAATATCTGAAAAAATTCATGACTTTAGACTTTAATTCAAAAGTAAACTAATCGATAGCTTTGAAATATTTTTTTAGTAAAAAAGTTTTATGTTTATTCACTTAAAAATTTTCAAAATTTTTGAAAAACGAAAATTTATGTCGCATTCTCTCTTTATGTTTTTTCTCCTATTTTATGTTTTTTTCTACCTCTCTCACAAAAAGAAATGTTTTAATTTTAAAAAAAATGATTTCTTTTTTTTTCCATTATTTAGTATTTAGTAAATAATGATAACTAGATCTAGTACGAGATTAGCTGAAACAACTGAAAATGAAGTGGACGGTTCGACTTCAAATTATGTTCAAAGCGTCCAATTAACAAGGAGAACCATGTCACGAATTTCTCAAGATCGTAATTTGCAAAATAGAATAGTTTTATCTCGTAACGAAAGTTTAAATAATTTAAATTCAACTTTAACACAAGCAACAACTTCAACTCAAGCCAATGAAGAATCCACAGAGGGACCTTCTCAAAGTTCGTCTTCAGTTCAATCAAAAAATAAGAAAGATACGAATGATTTGTTACAAATTTCATTCAAAGATTTTGATAAACATAAAATATTAAGCGAGATGTTAAAATATTCCAAAAATGAAAAATTCCCTAAAAAATATTTTACAAATAATGGTAAAAAATTTGGCTATACATCTTATCTTCATTTCACACGTTCCGTTGACGAAACAAATACAAAAAAACAAAAAATTATTTTTGAGTGTATTTTTTGTGATATTAAAATCAGCGCATTTTTAGGTGCTACTTCAAATGTCAAAATGCATTTAGAAAGACACAATGATGTAACTGGTCTTATGAACTGGTTCGCTGAATTCAATCAGTCTTGTTCAACCAGCAATAAAATGAAAATAAATAAAATGACCATTAGATTGGTTAAGTATTTTATAGGTTCAAATTCGGCTTTTAATGAGCTAGATTCACCATTTTTTAGGGAATTATTTAAAGACACTTCCTTTGAAATTCCCTGCTCAAAAACATTTTCTGAAAAAATACTCCCTGAAGTATTTGAAATGGTAAATAAGCAAATCGACATAAAGCTAAACAAAGCATTTAATATTTGTTTAATATGTGACATATGGACTAACAAACAAATGAAGGATTTTCTAGGAGTAGCTTGTAATTTAACATTTGAGAATTTTGAAAAAGAAATTTTGGTTATTGGAATGATTGAAATGCCCGGAAAGCATACAGCTGAAAACATAAAAATGGCTATAGAATCTTTAATTAACCGATTTTCATTTGATAAATCCAAAATAAGCGGTAATTAATTAAATTTAAAATTTTGAAAAATATTATATGAAATATAATTTTGTAGCTTGCTCAACAGATGAAGGAAGCAACTTTGTCCGCTTGTTTAAACCGAAATATATTCCGATTCAAAATTTAGATGAACTTTCAGATGAAGAAGATATAACTGAATATCGAGAAGATACTCTGGAAGAAATAGAAAATGAAAAAGAATACAATGAACAAGGTCATTTAGATACGATAAAGTCAGTCAAAGTAGAGTCTTTAGAATTTGAAAAAGAACTTGGAGAAGTTATAAAACATTTCGACGAAAAAAAATATGATAATAAAATAGATATTTCGAATAGAACAGTCCAATCTAATATTGTGCAAATTTATTTTGATGAATCACAAGAATACGATTTTGAATTTGGTGCGAGAGGTGAGCCTTTTTATGAATTGTCACTCGAAATTGGTTCTGATGAAATTCCTCGAATATCATGTGCATGTCATAAAAATAATATTGCAGTTAGAATGGCAATTCAAAAATCACCGCAGTTGTCTAAGCTTCTAAGAAAATTAAGCGCTTATGCGTCAAAGCATAAGAATTCAATTAATTCTTCAAGATTTTTTATTAAGCAAAAAGCACGGTTAAGGATAGAAAATAAGACAAGATGGTCTTCTTCTTTTCTAATGTTAGATTCTTTTCATAAAGCCCTCAAAAAACAAGCCTTTCCACCGGAAGACCCTTGTCCAGTAAGCCTTGAAGTTTTAGAATTATATCTTCAAATATTACAGCCGGCTTTTCTATTTAATTTAATAATGCAAAAATCCAAATCATCAATAGCTGACGTTTTGCCAGCTTTGAACATTATGCTTTCAAAATGGAATAGAATGCAAGTAACTGGAACATATAGACAATTGTGTGATTATTTAATTTGTGCTTTTAAAAAGAAATTTAAAGACGAAATTAGCTCTTCAGTATACTGTGTTGCATCCTTATTAAATGTTTCTAAATTAACTTGGATGAGTAGGCCAGATTGTTCAACTATGAAAAAAAATGCTTTAGATAGTCTAGTTAATGTTGCTAAGCAAGTAACTCAGAAAAAATCTAAACAACAATCAAATCATCAAAATCATTTAAATGAAACTGTAGTATCAAGTGGAACTGTCGATTCATTGGCCGAATGTATGCGAGATGATGATTATTTAAGCGAAACTGAAGTAGAGAGTGAAATAACTACTTATGAAATCGAGAAAGAAAAGATATATTTCATTCAAAATGTAATAGATAAAAATTCTTTTAAATGTAATTCGACAGCTAAATTTTGGACAGAAAAAAACAAAGAAATGCCTATTTTAAAAAAACTAGCAGTTATTTTGTTGAATATACCATCAAGCTCGGCTTACATTGAACGTTTTTACAGTATTTGTGGTTTAGTTTGTAAGACGAATTGCGGTAATATGACATCTTCAACTATTATCCAGCGTTCTACATTAAAAGCAAATATAGATATATTAGATAGTTTAAATATTTAGCTATCCTCTATTGATTATTAATTCTTTTTATTTTATTAAAATTTTGACTTAAAAAAGGAAAAATAATTTAATTTAATTTTTGAATAAATTCTTATTTTTAGATACTTTGCCTTAAAAATTAACTGATAATTATTCAAAAAAATAAACATTCGATTTTTTAAATTATATTTTATAAATAATATTACTCTTTTTATATTCTAAACTCGAAAAAAATCGATTTTCAAATTCGATTTTCGATTTTCAAAATCGAAAAAAAACAATTTTCAATTTCGATTTTCGATTTCCAAAATCGAAAAAAATCGATTTTCAAATTCGATTTTCGATTTCGAATTCGGAAGTCGAAATTGAAAATCGAAAATGGATTTTTTTCGAGTTCAGATGTCTGCCTACGTTATAAATTTGGAAAAACGACTTTTTTCTAAAGATTTATTATTTTGTCAAAATAACTTGATTGAAAAAAAAATATGAATTTGAAAGCTTTTCTAATTATTTTATTGAAAAAATACATTCTATGCCAAATAACCAAATATCGCCAAATCTTTGATGAATTCGACGTAAGCTTAAATAATATTTATAGCATTGAAACACAATCGTTGGATGAATGTTGGTTTAAATGTCTTGAAATTTGGGAATGTTATGTTTATACATTTAATAAAGAGACGAAATATTGCTCGCTTAAGCAAATAGAAAAAGATATTTCAGTAATGGCCGTGTATAATTCAATCATGGTCTTGGGAATAACTGATAAAAAATGTTCTAATCTTGATGATTTTACACCGAATTTACTAAATTGCTCGAAATATTTTCGATGTATAAATGAAATTCTGACAAGTTTTGAATGTCAAAGAGACTTTTATTTTGATCCTTTTGTAATGAAATGCATCCAGGAGCCATATTGTTTTTATGGTAAGCTTAAATT
>NTPY01000391.1:340365-386244 GCA_002922825.1 Brachionus calyciflorus
AAGTTTTGAATGTCAAAGAGACTTTTATTTTGATCCTTTTGTAAAAAAAAGCATCCAGGAGCCATATTGTTTTTATGGTAAGCTTAAATTAATTATTTTATTTATAAATTTCTTTAGTGAGTATTATTAAATGATTAAGGCTGTAATGGTTTATCTAAAAGTAATGTTAGTGTAATTAATTCGGAATCAAATTATTTTGATTGTTCAAGTCAATCTTTAGAACAATGTTCAAAAGATGAGATTTATATTCCAGAAGAACGACAGTGTAGAAAAATATACCAAAATCTTATTTTAAAAATAGACCCAGATTTTTTAAATTCACCAAAGTGTAAAGAGATCTCTTTTATTATTAGTGATTTATCATGTATTAGTTTGGAATCAGAACATACAACTGTTCAGTTTCAAATAATTGCAAGCACTAATAAAGTAGACCAAATTATAGCTATAAACTACAACAATGAAGATATACCATTTTAAAATTATTGATTTTATAAGAGAATTTTTTAAAAAAATATTTTATTTAGTTTTATATTTTTCTATGATTGTGAAAAATAATTTTTAAACACATTAAAACTTTTTTTCTATTTCATCCAAAGAGAAAAAAACACACAAAAACACTCTTTAAACACCGTTTTTTGTCTGTTTTTTAGAGCTTAAGACTCGGGTTTTCGGGAGTCGAACGTGAGTGTTTAATCGCAAAAAAAAACAAAAAAATACAATAAAAACACGGTTCAAACACCTTAAAAAAATGGTTTTTATTTAATAAAAAAAACGCTTAAAAAATAGATTGAAACGCCCGAAACACTAAAAAAACAATTAATTTTTAGAAAACCAGGAATTCATTTTTGAACAAATAAACACTTAAATGCTCACGTTTAAACAGTGGTTTTCGTCTGTTTTTTTTTTCTTTCTCTCGAGAAATTTTAATGGCTGTTACCATTTTTAATTTAAATTTTTAATATTTAAATTAAAATGAAATCTTTAGAATAATTTTTGACGGATCTCTTCTTAACTCTTATTTTCTTAATTTAAATTTTTTTAAAAATTTTTAGTAAGAAAAAGTTAACTTTAAATTGAAGGCATCAAGTAAAAAATTTTAAATATCACAATTTTCAAAATTTTTTCTAATCTAAACAAAAATAAAAATCTTTTCAAAAAATCATTTGACTCCAATAAATAATTTAAAAAAAAAATCTTTTGTTTAAAAATGTCTGAACTAGTTTTAGTGACGGGCGCCGGTGGTTATTTGGCAATGCATGTTGTCAATGTGTTCTTACAAAATGGCCATAGAGTACGTGGTACAGTGCGTAGTTTAAACGATATTAAAAAAATTGAAGCACTAAGATCATTAGCTGGTGAGGATAGACTTGAGTTAGTCGAGGCTGATTTATTAAATAAAAATTCATGGCCTGCTGTTATGAAAGATGTAACATTAGTTTGTCATGTTGCCTCACCATTTCCATCAGCACCAGTTCAAGATGAAAATATTTTAATTCGACCAGCTTTAGATGGAACTCTAAATGTTCTAAATGCGGCTTATGAGTCTAAAACAGTCAAACGAGTGGTATTAACTAGTTCTACCATTGCAATTGTTGGATATACTCCAGAGAATCGTGTCTACACTGAATCGGACTGGCCTAATCCAGACACTCAATTTGCATATGGCAAATCTAAAATCTTAGCCGAAAAAGCAGCTTGGGATTTTGTTGAAGATAAAAAGAAACTTAATCAAAAAGTCTTTGAACTAAGTGTAATTAATCCTTCATTTATTTTAGGTCCAACTTTACACGGTCAAGAAACTGTTCTAGGTACTTCAGAAAGTAGAGTACTTAATTTATTAGACGGTAGTGTTGAAAAAATTCCAAAATTTAACGTTTGTGTATGTGATGTCCGAGACGTTGCATTAGCTCATTATAAAGCTGCTTTTTTACAAGAAGCTGTTGGACAAAGACATGCGATAATGACCATACCACAACGTGTATCCATGAAAGAAATAGCCGATATTCTAGATGAAGAATTCGGACAAAAAGGCTTTAAAATACCAAAAGAAGAAGATACGAATGGTACGTTGAGTAAAGGTTCAGTTGACAATTCAAGAATGTTAAACATTTTGGGGATTAATCCTATACCAATTAAACAAACTTTAAGCGATATGGTTAATAGTTTTATACAAAATGGTCTAGTAAAAAAAGCAGAATAGAACTTTTTTTAGTCTAATTTAAATTTTTCAAAGCTTTCAAAAATTTAGTCTAATTTAAATTTTAAAATTTTAGTTTTTAAACTCACACATCTTTTAAAAAACTATAGTCCTCTTCAAAATAGGCAACATAAAAATTTCAATCAGTTTTCAATTTTCTATTTTTTTTAATTTTTTGCAAAAATGTTAATTTATTTAAATTTTGATGAAATTTAATATAAAAATTTAAAAAAAATTTTAGTAAAAAAATAAAAAAAAATAGAAAATTGAAAACTGATTGAAATTTTTATGTTGCCTTCAAAATATACTTAAAAATTAGTAAATATTCTAATAACGAACATTTTTTTATTTTTATATTTATAGAATTTTAATGATTTTTAATAAAAAGCTTATAATGCAATCAATAAAGTTTTATTCTAGTTACACTCCAGATACCGAAACCGATATTTAAATTCATTTTTGCATTTTTTACGGCAATGTGAAATTCATTTCAGTTCATTCATTTCAATTCATTAAAATTACAATAACTTTTTATTGATAATTGATAAGAAATCGTATCTATAAAATTTTGCTTACTGTTACAATTTTGTACCATCCGAAAAAATAAGTCTGCTAAAACTGTGCATTTTAAAAATTTGATTTTTCATTGTCAGCAATTGCATAAATTTTGTACACCTATTTTATCAGATGGTACAAAATTGTAACAGTAAGCAAAACAAGTTGTAAGTTGCCAAGTAAACTAAACAATCCAGTTTACCAATTTTTTTTTAATAAAGCAATAATTTCCTTTTGCAAGTAAATAGTAAATGCAAAATTTATTTTTACTGGAAAAAAGTAAAATAACAATTTTCTTTTTCTAATAAAAGTAAATTTTTACGTTTACTTAAAAAAGAAAATTTGGCAAAAGTAAAATTTACCATTTATTTGTATATTAAAGTAAATTTGCAGCTCTCCTGGTTAACTGAAGCTTTTGATCAATTTGCTCGACAAAATTATTACAATTTGAAACAATGGAGTACATTTAATTTTTCAATTGCATAAAATTTAAAATTTTTTAATTGATCGATAAACTTCAGTTAACCAGCCTTACTCGTATATGATAAAATTTGGAATTATTTAAAAGATTGTAAAAATTTTAAAAATTTTATTTTTATTTTAAGAAATTTTTCAAAAAATTTCTAATCAGCATTTTAAGCTTAATTCACAAACGGTAAAAGAACACAATTGTTCTTATTAAGTAATTTTAATAAGTTTTAAAGATATTGAAATATGATTCAAAAAATTAAGAAGAATCTGGCAACTTTTATTTTCTATTTTATTTTTTATAAATGAATTGCGCAATTCAATTTTAAAATGAATTGTAAAAAAATTTAATTACGCAATTAAAAATTTTTGAAAATGTAAAATAGAAAATAAAAGTTGCCATCTAAGGTTCGCTTCATGCAAAACTATAGCACTATCTGAATTCACTCGGATTTTCTTAGAAATCATCAGTAAAATTCATTAGCTTTCAGAAAATAATTCGACTTAAAATTCGACTCAAGAAATGAAAAAATCGCTTTTAACTATTAAGAATTTTGAAGAAGTTCAGGACCCCCTAGACAAAAAATTTTTTTTTTTACCCCCCCTTAAAAAAGCATTTTTCCTAGGTTTTCATATACGTAGATTACGAATATTCTATCGAAATTGGTGAATTCAGATAGTGCTGTAGTTTTGCATGACGCGAACCTTATATATCTTTAAAATTTACAATTAGAAAAAAAAGAATGGGAGCATAATTCCTATGACGACCAAACTTTATTCTATAAAGAGAAATAGTTTTTTTCTAAAATTTACATTTTAAAAATTAAAATTTAATTCGAGTTTAAATGATAAGAAATCATTTTAATTGGATCATAAACTTCTAAATTTAAATTATCATCAACAATTAATTTAACTTCATCTGGAAATTCGTCCAATACATACTCCTCCCTAATCATGCCATCAAAATCAATAAACAATATTTTCCAATCAGAATTCTTTTTAAGCTCAGCTATAATAACATTTTCATCAGTGACTCGAATTATATGAAAATCAAAGCTCAACTCAATAGTCTTTACCAAACGACCACTTTCAATAGACACAACACACAACATACTAGGCCATCTTATAAAATAATATTTTTCATTCATATACAAAGCTCTCGGTTTAATAGCCCATCCATTTTGAGTCATTTCTTTAGGGATTTGTAAGAATTTATTAATTTCACACGAGGCTAAATAATTCAAATTAGTGTCGTACAAATTTAAAAATTTGTTCTTTTCCGACCATACATTATCCGGTTTAAATGTAAATATTACATTTTTATCTATGCATAAAAAAGATCTTGGCGAATCTTTAATCTCTATTTTTTTCATTTCGACTAAATCACAATCGAATTTTTTAATTATTTTCGAATCAAAAAATAAATAAATTTCATCGTTTAGACATTTAAGTCCAACGGGACTTGTTGGTATACGTATTTTTTTCACATCTAATTTATCGTTTAGATTATGTACGTATACATTGGACCAATTGGGGCCCATGTAAGCAGTGACCAAATTACCATTTTGTAATTTTTCACATTGTATATTTTTAACTGAATTCAACCATTCTGAATCTTCAGAGTATGGCTTAAACATGTCATTTAGAACTGCTTGAATCTTCAAGTCTTTAAAATTAATTTTAGTCAAAGACTTTTGATTTATAAGTCCTAAAATATCGTTTTCTATTTTAGTTTGTGATTTTTTATAAGTCAAATTTTGATCGTCAAAATTGCTATTTGTTTTAGTTTCAATGGATAAAATCGATCTATAAAGCTCGACTTTATCCATTATTAAATCGTCCGGATTACTAATATTATTACTTTTAGTAATTAAATTATTTATTTCTGTAGTCAATAAATTCGATTTTAATTCAATTGAATTTATTTCAGTGAATTCATGACTTTTAACCTTAGAAATTAAATCATTTCTCATTGAGTTTATATTGGATATTATTTGATCGGCTTCGTTGTTTATCTCATTTATAATTTGAGAGCAATGGGTTGTATTTTTAAGGAGTAAATCATCTGTTATAATTTCATAATTTTCCAAATTTGATCTTAATTTTGCAATACTTAAACGAAATTCAAGAATTTCACAGTCTCTATTAAATATTGAGGGTTTGCGAATACTTGAAGATCTTCTATTACGATTCGAGTGAATTTCACCACAAAAATCACAATTAAATGTACTTGAAGTCGGCGCGCATTTAAGACACAACGATTCACCACATGGTATTATAATAAATGAACCTGTTAGAATTTTACATTTGTGACATTTAATGAGATCTTGAGTCGAAAACATTGTTTTTTTAAATTGAAATTTTTGCTTTTTTTCAAATATATTTTTAAAAATTACAAAGTTTTTTATACCCTAAAAAATTAGTTTTTGCCATTAATCGCTCCTAATCGTCTACAAACATTAGGCATTAATCATTTTACCAAAATTTTAAATAAAAAAGAAGATATTGAAGCGTTCAAATTCTAATATCTAACATGTTAATGTACTTTGAAAATTTTTTTTTGTTTTTTAAAATGATTTAATGATGGAATTTTTTTATATTAGGCATTGTGAAAAATGATTCTTTTTTCAAATTCTCTAAAGGAATAAAAAAAGAAAAAAAACGCGTTCAACAACTATTTCACTCTATTAAAAACAAGAAACAAAACTGATTTAGATATTTGATTAGGAGTTAAGCGGGAATTTATTAATATATTTAAATTAATTGTAGAATTTTTAGCCCGACACCTGACTAAACTTATCAAGTAGTTTTAAAAAGAAATCGATTGAAAAATTAAATTTCTTTTAGGTAAATTGGTAATTAAGATAAAATAACGTGATTTTAAAATAGTTTAAAAACTTTTGGTATTTTAACTCCTACTCTTAATACTCTTCTTTTATCCTTGTATTGAATGATTTACTCTCGGGGCTGTTAAAATATTTTTCATTTAACAACATCAAAAAATTTCTCTTGGTGTTATTTTGAGTAAAACATCATTATACTAGCTCATAAAAAAAAATAAACTTTAAAAAAAATTTAACTAATAAACGGATTCGGTCGGTCTTCGCAACCTAGGGACAATATTCTAAGTTCATTATTAGGCAAAATTTCTGCGAAAAAAATTCAAAAAATTCCCTGAAAAATTTTCAGAGAATTTTTTGAATTTTTCGAATAAAAATCTCAAATAAAAAAAGTTTCTCTTAACTTTTTCCCTTAGACAAATTTGAACTAGACCAAATATTTTTCTTTTTAATTTTTAAAGCTGGAAAATTTTTTCAAATTAAATCTTTATTTTAAAGCAGAATAGCTATCTTTTAAGATATTCAATTTTAAATCTAAATCTACTAACAATGATTTTAAGCAGAGAATTTCTTGAGCCGTACTTGAAAGCAATCTTTGTCTCTTTTTATCAATTGTCAAATTTGCATTCGAATAGGCTCTTTCAGAAGGTACGCTTGTAGACATAGACGCTAAATAGTTTTTAGCTATTTTACTCAGTGAAATTCAATTTCCAACAGAATATTCAATCGAAGGTTGTTTAATGTATCAATTTCATCACCAACATGTGTTTTAATTTTTGTAATCTTACGAAAAATTATCTAAAATCCAAGTATCAAATCAAAACTGTAAACCAAAAGTTAAAATTCCATTAAATTTTTTACAAAGATTTACCAAAAACCCAAAATATGAGAATTTTTTAATTTTTTTTTTGGTCGTATAAAGTTTTATTTTCGTTAGAAGAAACAATTAAACCATTTTTTAGAATACATTTCAACACAAATCCAAACAACTTCACTAAAACCCTCTTAAAAAAAAACTAAATATGCCAACTTAGAAAAAAGAGATCGGAAGAAAAAGCCCTCTGACGAAAATAAAACTCTGTGATCAATTTTAAATGGATACATTTTAAGATACACAAATGAAACTTTAAGAAAAAAAATATTTTTCTAAAATTTAAAAAAGTAATCTAAAATTATAAGTAATTAAAAATTGATTTAGGAAAAACTCTAACAATAACAACAATAAACAAAAAAAAATTACTAATTTTCAATATTGTTTTCGATACATTGAAATCAAAATTTATTTGTTACGATGTTATATTATATCTCTAGTTCTCTATCTCCTTTTCTTTTTTTTTCTTCAATATTCAAATTAAAATTCCATTTTCTAGCTTTAAAATAAAATTTACCAAACATCTCTAAATAAGAAAAAAAAAACGCAATTTAAAAAAAAATAAAATATTTCTAAATTTAAATTATTTTTATGTATAACCACGAAATAGACCCGTTTGTTGAAAATTCTCGATCAACAAAAATCCGAAATATTCCCATTACAATTATACGCTCATCTCAACTTACAAACACAGAACTTCCAATTCCTATTCAAATTGTTAAAAACACTCAAAAAACCATAAGCTCAAATGTAAAAGAAGATTGTAAATTTTTACCACCAATTTCATTGGATAAGTATAAATTAAACATCGATCCGAACCCTGAAATCATCCATAAAAAACCACTGGATAAAGTTCGATATACTCAAGATGTTTCGGTTAGATACTTAGAACCACCTTCTTTGCCAAAACCGGGTGATATTATAATTCGTCAATTACCTAATCGTCAAATTGCTCCAGCACCACCACTCGTTGTGCGTCAAACACCACCTACACCTATTACACCAGCTCCATTAGTAATCCGAGAACTACCACCTACTCCACCACCGAAAATATCAGAACAATTAATTCTTATTCCAGGTAAAGTTCTTCCACCACCAGCTAGAAAAGTTGTCATTGAAAGACTCCCACCAATTCCCCCTAAACCTCAACAAATTTTTCTAGAAAAATGGTTACCTTTTAAAAAACAAAAAAGAAGAGTTATTTATGAAAAAGCCGAGCCTGATTGTGTTTTACCAAATCCACGTAATTTAATAATTCAATGGGACCCGCCACAAGTGGAAATTAATCGAAGATATAAAAATTTAGGAGTTTTCAAAGTTGATCCAGTAGAATACCTTAACAGACATCGAAGTGATTTGATCAATCATAATGAGTTTATCTCAAAGGCGCGTAATATTGGAATACCTAGTAATTTAATTGAAAAAGATAGTCACCAAGATTTGGGTGAACCAGAATTAGAAGGTGATATCGAAGCTTTGAATTTAATTGATTTGGATCGAGTTGGTTTAAGCAATTACAGAGATTTATTAAACAATTTCGGAATAAGGGTTGTGGATAATTCACCAGGAGAATTCGGATTTGTTAGGGAAAATTCAAAATTAATTTCAATTGATCAAGTAGAAAATATTGTCGACAATTTAAATAGTGGTTCAGAAAAATTGATAAGTGATGTTGAATTAAGAAATTATTTTAATTCAATAAATGACGATAATGATGATGATGATTTCAATTATGAAGAATTTGAAGTTGAATATTAAACAATTAAAGCTTTTTTATTTTCATTAATTTTTTTATTTTAGATTTGAATTTTATTTAAAATTTGTAAGAATAATATTATTAGTAATTTAAGTAAAGATTGAAGCAAATTAGCGCATTTGAGCGTTTTGCGATAATTCGGCGATTGATAAGGATCTACCTATTTAACTCAAACAAAAAACTGTTCAACACAAATTGAAATTGAACGTCACAAAATTGAATCTTTTCAGCACAAATTTTAAAAAATAGAAAAAAAAAATTTAACACAAAAATTAAAGGCAAAAAAATAATTTTTCAACACAAACTTTTTTTTTGTTAAAGGAGACTGTAACTTTTTAATTTAAATTCTGCCCCCAATTTGCCAAAAAATTAGGTTTGAAAATAATTTTTTTTTTTGTAAATTCAAAATTGTGGAAAAACTTAGCCTAATGGATGGTTATTCAAACAAAAAAAAATTTTCCATAATAATTAGATTTTTTACTTTTCGTCCTAAAAATTGAAAAATAAATGAATATTTTAAAAAAATTAATTTTTTCAAATATAAAAAAATTGAATTAGTAATTTTCTGGAAATAAAAAAAGTTTGATTTAAGTAAAAAAGGAGACAATATTTATCTTTAAAAAGTAACGAATCGATTAAGACCCGATATTGAACTTGATTTTGATATTTAAAACTATTTTATATGTGTTATAAAAAAGCGAAGCGAACAAAAATACAATATTCTATTACAAACGAAACGATACCAAATGAACCTGAAATATAGCCAACGATATTTCTGAAACAGTTGATCAGAACGAAACTAATCCAATAGATTTAAATGAAGAAGAATCAAACATTGAGATTCAAAATTCTGATTTAAATATGGAATCTAAAAGAATAGAAAATCAAAATTCAAATGTTATTTCTTGAAATGATTCGATTATTATTATATACATCACTATATCATAGGCTTTGGTAATTTATCAGAAACAACTGTATCTAATGATATAATCAACGTAAGCAATTTCAAACTAATTTGAATATTCCTAGACAAAATAAAAAAATCAAGAATCAACAAGCTCAAAATAATCAAAATACTTCTTTGTTTAATAATAATTCCATTCTAACTGCTAATAGACAAACTATAAAAAATCCTGTAGATTATGTGCCTGTTCAGAATAGAATATTTACTAACTCAAAGAGATCAAATTTGTTTAATCAAATAAACCTTCACTAAGTTCAAATGGAGTTTCAAAACAACAAAAACATCATCATTTATATCCGAATCTTTTGGTTATCTTGTCTCGCTCGTAACTAAACGTTCATTATTGGATATCGTTTCCAATAAAAAAAGTTTTAGTAAAAAATTTTTTCATTACAATATTTTTTACCATTAAAATGATAGCAAAAAAGTTATAGATTTGACTAGAATTAAAAAAACTAACTGTAATATTATGTGGCACTATAATTTTGTTTAAAAAATTTATATTATTAAATGCTTTTTCATCTTTGGGATCATCTGAATAGCTAAAATAGCTATTTTTCGTTTGACTAGTAATTCTTATAATAAAATGTTTTTCATTTCATTAAAGTGAAGTCTTTGTCACAAAAGTTAGAATCATATATTTTTTTTATTATGTCATTTTTGCGAGGGACGAGCTTAATAACCAGACACGTTAGGGCATGTTGAAAACGGAAAAATGATTTTTATTGGATGAGTTCTATCTGTTTTGATTAGACATTATTGGGTGTGCCTAACAAACGCACATACAAAAATTTTCAACGCACAATCAAAAATTTTTAGCAAACACGAATTTTATTCTTACAGACATCAACTGAACAACGCACATAAAACTTTTTAACATACAAAATTTAACAATTCCAAGGCACATAATAGTTTATTTTAAAAACTGATTAACAAACATTTTTTTCATTTCAACATACATATTTAATTCATATAAATCAATAAATCTCAGGACTAAAATCGTAAAAAACTACGCTGAAAAGCGTTAATATACTTGACATATGAGTTCTAACACAAATTTTAACAAGGACTCGCTCACTTGGCAAATATACTAGATATTGAGTTGGATCCTCAATATTTTTTACAAGATGTCTGGTAAGCATCATATAATGCCATCTCTTACATCTCTTTTAAATCAAATATTTTTTGATTTAAAAGTATTGATGTGCTACTTTCATTTTGTTGATATTTTATTGAGATTAGCTCGATATTACTCAATGATGAACAATCATTTTAATCCAATCAAATATCCGAATTCAAAAGCAAAAATGGCTGGTAAAAGCTTAGCTAAAAAAAGCTTTTTCAAAAAATAGAAAATAACTCGTATAAATTTATAAAGTCTCCAGAAAGTTATTTAAATATCAAGGAACAAGCCTTTAATTGAAATTTTTTTATTTTCTTATCAATTGAATAAATTCAATATTCAATTAAAATTTCTAAAACAAAATTTTTTAAATAATTTTAATCTATTTAGCGCACAAATTTGTGCGTTTTCAATATGTGCGCTGAAATTGTGCGTTAATAAGTTTTTGTTTGTTAAAATTTCTTTTGGACGTTTGATTTTCAATTTTTTTTCTCGAAAGGTCAATAATTTTTCGAACAATCATAATATATTTGTCTTAAAATATAATTTTTTTTTAAAAGTCTGAATAGTTTACTATGCAACAATTAGTACAAATAAAAGAATCCTTTTTTTTATTTATTTTTAATTATTATTTCACGTGGAATCAAAAAAAAAACAAATTTACATAAATTAAAAAAAATAAAGTGGAAAATAAACAATTAATTTAATTTAATAATCAATCGTATTGATTAATTGACAATTTATTTTTTTAAAACCAGGCCATGCCTTCAATAAAATTCAGGGGCAATGTCTTCAGTAAAATAATGGTCAGTATTAACACATTTTATTTTTTTTATTTTTGAACTTATTTCAAAATATTTTATCAAACCGAAAATTGTAATCGAGAGATCTGAATTATAATTATATAAAAAATTAAAAAAAAGTTTTTTAAGAACCTTTTTTTTTTAAATTGTACAGTAATTAAATGCATTTGTTATAATTCGTTGAATTTTTCATATAGGAATTCTTTTTAACAAAAAACTTTTTTGATTTTAAACGAAGTACAGTCCAAGATCATTGATACCAGTGTCTTAGATTTTAGTGTTCCATTTAATCTGAATATGAGAAGTCAGTTAATTCTGTTCTTTGGTAGTGTCATTGTTCCAAGTGGTAGCGAATATTGGTAATGCTCTAAGTAAGAATAACAGCAATGTATAAAGTTAAAAGACCAGGCCTGTAGAAAATAACTTACTAAACAATAAATAACGGCTCGTTACTTGCATATAAAAAGCGCTGCTTCATGTATCTTTCTAATTATGAATTGGTCATCAAGAAAAAAGCCCATTTTTTTTTAAAATTTTTTATTCTTTATTTATTCAAATGTCGGAAAAAAAGAAACAAAAAGATAAGTTAAAAGAAGTCGTCTTTTAGTTGACAAAGATGTGTACTCCAACTATCTTAGCTATTTTCCGTCTAAACATAAGAATATTTTGACTGAAAATAGGAATAGATTAAGTCATACCTCTATTATTCATCTTAATTTTCTAAATTTTGATAACAAATCGTAATTTAAACTGATACCGAAGTCACTGAAAAAGATAACAGTTCTAATGATTCAGTTCAAATTAAAGAAATTAAATTTTCTTATAATGAAATTGAAAGTTGATTTATTTATCCATTTTTTTTAATAGGTCAAAGATACTTTTTATTGTTTTAATTAATAATTTAAATAGATTGGAAATAAGATTAATTTTCATAAATTTTTTTTATAATTTGAACTAATAAATTTCAAAAAATCTTAAATCGAACTTTGTAAGTTAAAAAGAGTATAAATGTCGCATTAAAATACATAAAGGTTGCATTTCTAATCACATATTATTTGCATTGAAAAAAAAAATCCTGCTGTAAACTGTACCGTATTCCTTTGCTACAAGAGAAATGTACTAAAACATTTTATCCAATTTTTTGATTGGTTGAACATTAAAAAATTGACCAATCAAATTCGATTAAAGCCGAGTTATTTGGTATTAGTGCATGTCGCTCGTAGCAAGGGAATACAGTATATTTTTTTATTGCAGCATTAAAATTTAGTAAAATCTAAACTTTTTAGTTTACATAGAAATTCAAAAGCTTGTTGTTTTTTCTGTGAAAAAAAACTCTTTTTGACAGTAAATACACATTTAAGTTCAATTTCAAAGTCTAATAAAACATTATTATTATTATTAAAGAAAGTAAATAAATATCTTAATTAAAATTTAATTTTTCATAAAATTAAAAAAAATTGATTTATATTTTAATTCAAATCAACGAGACCAAAAAAAATAAAGCTTCTAAATATTAATTATTAACAAAAAATGATTTTTTTCAATTCCATTTTATTGTGTAGTGTTTTTTGTTGAACTTTTTCTATAAATTGGCTTGGTCGATACGCATATAACTGTGATTTAATTGGAAATGATATAAGAAATCAAGTTGTTTCTAGTTTTGAAGAAAGTTGGATAAATTGCTTAAATAATTCAGATTGTACACATTATACATATAGAAGATGGGATAGAAAGTGTCTTTATAAAAGAAACACTAGGATACGTTTTGAAAATGCTATTTTGTCTACAAATAAATTATGTGGCATTGTTGATAGAACTACTAATTGCTCAATAGAAAATGATTACTCCCCAGATACTCAAAATTGTAGCTTATATTATCGATGCGTAAATGTGTCACAGCTGAAGACTGACATCTTCTTGATTTATTATTTTTAAATTTAATTATTTTTTCTTTATAATATTACTTATATTTTTAAACATTTTTATTACATAAATAAACGGGTTTGTTATCTGAATAAACATATTCAAATTGCAAACTGAAATAAAATTAATATCTTTTAATTTTTACATTTCAAATTTGAATAGTCACACTTTAGCGTGACATATTTGGTGGCAGCGGTCAAAACTAACTTGACAAAATCCCCAAAAATATACCCCAGTTCTTACGCAAGACGTCTAGAATATAGACCGCTTGTATTGTGGAACTGTCAGGACAGCTAGAAATAGTTCGCCTGTTTATCGAAGGACGTCTAGGAATTAGACCGCCTTCAAAGGACGCTTAGTAATAGGCCGCCTTACCAGACGACGCTTCATATAAGCCGACTCTGATTAGCCTTGTCAAGTTATTCAACATAAGGGACATATACCAAAATGGAGGCCCAGATAACCCATTTTGAGTCACTTATCAACAATATAAATTGGTTCGGAAGAAGGAATAAACAATACGAAAAAAAGAATTACGATTCATGGAACACAAATAATAAGACTAGTTCGGATAGTATTAGAGAAAAATATCCAGAGAACCATGAATTTGATACCCTACCTAAGCTTCTCATGATCTTCCTAACTTACATGGATAGCGGAAATAAGATTCAAAACAATAGAGAATTAATGTTCTTTCTAAAAACAGTAGAAAATTTCGACATTTTCGCGGGAATCCAAGAATTTAGTGACTTAAAAGAAAAATACCACCCAGCTATATCAGTCAACGATAAAATTCAAAGTACTGCAAAAAGCTCAGACCTTAAAGCAACAATTAATATAGAATTATTGGACAATGACGAAGAAAACATTAGAGAATGGTTTAATACATTTGAACTAAAAAGCAGTGCAGTTGGTTGGAATGAATCAGCTTTAGCTATAAAACTCCCAACATTCCTAAAAAATTTACCACTATTGGTATGGGAAAATTTACGAAACGATATAAAAGCTGACTATAACAAAACAAAATGTGAATTAATTAAGAGTTTAAGTAGAGAAGAAAACCTTGAGAGAGATTTTTACGGCAGAAACCAAAAAGATAATGAATCTGCTTTAGAATACGCACTAAAATTAAAAAAGCTTGGGTCATGGACTTTCCCAAGCATGGTGGAAGAAGAATTAGAAAAGAAAATACTTAAACAATTCAAAGAAGGTATTCATTCAACTCACAAAAAATCCTTAATTTACTCACCACCTAATTCTCTCAATGAAGCAATAGAGCTAATCTCAAAATTAGAAATAACAGATAAGATGAACGAATTAGAAATTAACGCAATTAAAGAGCGCAGTAACCGAACAAAATACAGAAACGGAAATAGATTCGATAATATATCCAGTGGCTCAAGTAGAAGTAGATCTAATTCAAAAGAAAAATATAAGAGAAATTACCGAGATAAAACCCCAATCAGAATATGCGAGAAATGTAAGAAAAAAGGGCATACCGTGAAGGATTGTTGGTCTGAAAAAACATGTTTTAAGTGTAATAAAAAAGGACACGTTGCTAATAAATGTTGGAAAAACCAAAAAGGAACTTATCAGGTTATAAAAGATGACGATACAACTGCTACCTATTCGAAGATTTTCATCAACGAAAAAGAAATGAGAATAATTATCGACTCAGGAGCAGCAGCTTCATTAATTAGTTTGAATTTAATAAAAAAATTAAAATTGGCCATAACAAAGGATACGGCCTCAACTCGATGGGTAACTGCTAGCGGCCATGAACTAAAAGAAATAGGAAAAGCTTCGATCGAGGTCAGAATAAAAAATTACAAAGTAAAACATACTTTTACTGTAATCCAAGAACTTTCAACAAACCTAATTCTAGGAACTGATTTCCTAACAGCACACGGTGCAAACATCGATTATGCCAGGCAAAAATTAATAATTAACGAACAGGAAACAGATCTCATTACATCTCAAAAACAAGTTTACGCTTCATTGAGGGCAAAGAATGATATCTTTTTAGAACCTTATGAAGAACATATTGAGTGGATTCGGGTTCCAAAAGGTTTTGATGACGCAATATTATTAAATTCAGAACACAAAAAACATAGTTTTTTCGTTAAAAATGGTGTTTATAAACCATTGAATAGCCGAATTCCACTCTTAATCCAGAATAAATTTAACAAAAAATATATTATCAAAAAAGGATGCTTATTAGTAAACATTGAACAAGTAGATAATGTTAAAATCTTCGAAGAAAATAAATGTAACGTCAACAATAATTTAGATTTAGATGGACTAAACTATGGAAAACTAGACGATGATCAGAAGCGAAGAATAAAAAATCTCATTAAGAAATACTCACAAGTTTTTTCTAAAGATAATTACGACATTGGTTTCCATGAAAAAACTAAATTTAAAATAAATACTGGAAACAATCAACCTGTTAAACGTAGACCATATAGAGTTCCCTATGCGAAACAATTTGAAGTCGACAATATGATTAAAGAAATGTTAGAAAATAAAATAATAAGAAAGTCTAGAAGCCCTTGGGCATTTCCATTAGTAATCGTTCAAAAAAAGGATGGTACAAACCGTTTTTGCGTTGATTATAGAAAACTTAATGAGATAACAATTAAAGATAATTATCCACTACCACTAATCGACGAAACGATAGATAGCCTCGAAGGATCCAAATTTTTTACTTCACTAGATCTAGCTTCAGGCTATTGGCAAATAGCACTTGAGGAGGAGTCAAAAGAAAAGACAGCATTCATTTCAAAAAAAGGTCTCTTCGAATTTAATGTAATGCCGTTCGGACTTTGCAATGCAGGAGCAACTTTCCAAAGAACAATGGAAACAGTATTAGAGGACTTAAAAAATGTACTGTGTTATTTGGATGACATACTAATACATAGTAAAACTTTTGATGAACATTTAATTCATTTAGAAAATGTTTTCAAACGACTTTTGGAGGCGAAATTAAAAATAAAACCAAGCAAATGCAATTTTGGTGCAAATCATTTAGAGTTTCTAGGATTTATAATCGATGAAACAGGTATTAAACCAAATCCAAAGAAAGTAGAAGCAGTAAAGAATTACCCTAGACCAAAAAATCAAAAAGGTATAAAAAGATTTTTAGGTATGGCATCATATTACAGAAGATTCATAAGAAATTTCAGCTCAATTACAGAGCCCTTGAATTTACTTTTAAGAAAGAACCAGAAATTTATTTGGACAACAGAATGTGAAAAGAGTTTTAATAATTTGATAAATGCCTTAACTAATTCACCTATATTAATTTACCCAAATTTCAAAAAAGATTTTATCTTAGCGACTGATGCCTCCGGAATCGGAATCGGTGCAATCCTTTCACAGTTAGATGAGAATAATCAAGAAAGAGTAATAGCATACGCAAGCAGAAGTTTAAAACCAGCCGAGAGAAATTATTCCGCAACCGAGTTAGAATGTCTAGCAATTGTTTGGGCGGTAGACAATTTTAGGCATTATCTGTATGGTCGCAAGTTTAAAATTTATTCAGACCATAACCCCCTCGTCTATCTCGATAATACAAAAAATAAATCAGCAAGAATCAACAGATGGAGAACCGAGTTAGCAGACTATGATAAAGAAATAATTTACAAAAAAGGAACAAAAAATACTAACGCAGACGCCTTATCACGAATGAACGAGGACTCAGAAAAAAAAGAAGTAAATAATATTGATAAAACTGATGTACAGGGTCTTCAATATAATAACCAAGAATATAGGGAAAAAATAGACAAAATAAAAAATGGCGAACAAGTTCAAAACTTTATACTTGACAATAACGTTCTATTCCAAGTCAAAAATAATGTAAAAAGATTATGTATACCTGACGAATTAATTGGAGACACTCTAAGAACTTGCCATAATGACATGGGAGGAGGACATTTCGGTATAAAAAAGACATGGCCAAAAATTAGAGAAAGATTTGTTTGGAATAATATGTACAATGACACCGTAGATTATGTAAAATCATGTAAAATATGTGCACAAAGAAAAAACCCAAAACCAACACGCGCAGCCCTTCAACCATTAAACGACGCTACATATCCCTTTCAAATGATAGGAGTAGACATTTTAGGACCACTTAAAGAAACAAAACTAGGAAACAAATACATTTTAGTATTTACGGATTATTTATCTAGATGGGCAGAAGCTTTCCCAATCAAAAGAATCGATGCAAAAACAATTGCCAAAGTTTTTATAGACGAAATAGTTTCAAGACATTCAGCCCCAGAGATTCTTCTTTCAGACCAAGGAGCACAATTTATGTCAAATCTAATTAAAGAAATCTGTTCCTACTTACAAACAAAAAAAATAAATACGACAGCTTATCACCCTCAAACAAATGGTTTAACAGAAAGATTTAATAAAACACTTTGTCAAGTATTAGCTATATATGGCAATGAAAACCAAAACGACTGGGACGAATTTCTATCAACAGCTTTATTAGCTTATCGCTCAAGTATCAATGAAACAACACAAAAGACTCCGTTCGAACTGCTTTACGGAAAAAAGCCTAGATTACCGTCCGATCTAGACTTAGGAAACAAAAATCAGTCTAAGGATTTAAGTGAAAAATGGGAGCTCGCTAAAAATCGTATTGGCAAAATTAACAAGCAAAGAAAAAAAAGATACGACGAAAAATTACCATCTCAAATCATAAACATAGGAGATTGGGTACGTCTAAATTCCCCTGCAGTAAAAAAGGGTCTCCAACAAAAGCTTAGACGAAATATATGGCAAGGACCATATCAAGTTCAAGGAAAAACAAAAAATGGAAACCTAAAATTAAGGACAAAAAAAAGTACACCATATATTGTACATCCCAATAGAGTAAAGCCTGCAGAATTAGAACCTTACCCCGAAGACAAAAAGTCAAGGACTTTTAAAAATAAAAAAGTAACTTTCAAAAAAGAAATTGAAATCATTCCAAAAAGTTTACAACAAAATAAAACAAATATAAAATTACTAAATATGTCGGAAAAAATGAACGTTCAAAACGCAAAAAAAGTCAAAAGAGACTTTAATCCTTTAATGGACGTTAAAATCAGCAGAAATTTGGTAAAACAAAAAAGGATAAAGCCAAAGAAAGAAAAAAAAGTAGTCGACCAATCAAAAAACTACAGAGCACCACAAACAAACAATCGAAAAGAAAGAAGAGCAAAGGAAAATTTGAAGAAAGAGAAAGAAGCAGCAATAATGGCTAGAGTTCGACTCAGAGAATTGGCAAGAAAAGCAAAAAAAGAAGAAACAAATGAAGAGGCAATAAAAAGAAGAAAAATCGAAGGCGAGATTATGGATGCGATTAAACCAACAACTTCAACGGAAGCAATAGCACATGAGCTGAAACAGAGAAGAATTAATAAAAGCCTATCTAGTGAGACCGAATTTTGGAAAAGAAGAGAGAAATCGAAATGATTTTCGAAGAAATGACAAGCATTAAGCCACTGTTACCAAGATTCGTAGAAAAAAGGAAAGAGACTAATGAAGCATTTGACAAAAATGATGGAGTACTGATGATCAACGAAGATTATGAAGAACTTTAAAAATTTTTTTTTATTATTATCTTTTTATTTACTATATATTTTTTTTTTTTTCAAAAAAATTTTTTTTTTAGGGGAGGAGATGTCACAGCTGAAGACTGACATCTTCTTGATTTATTATTTTTAAATTTAATTATTTTTTCTTACAATATTACTTATATTTTTAAACATTTTTATTACATAAATAAACGGGTTTGTTATCTGAATAAACATATTCAAATTGCAAACTGAAATAAAATTAATATCTTTTAATTTTTACATTTCAAATTTGAATAGTCACACTTTAGCGTGACAAATGGGTTTTATAATTTGGTTGGCTGTTTGGAAAATGGTCTTTTTGATCAATCAAGCAAAATCTGCAACAAATCTTCATATTGCAATTTCGGTATTGAATTAGGTTTTATTTATTAAGAAAATAAAAATAAAAACAAAGTTCTTTTTTCTGATAAATTATTTTATTCAAGCTACGACGTTTCGACAAACGAAGTTGTCATTCTCAAGGAATAAATTTTTTCTTAAAAAAATCTTATGTTTTTAAAACTAAAAAGTTTGATATTTTTAATGCAGTTATTTATATACAAAAAGGTAATTTTGAAATTAATTCAAAATCACAGTAACTTTGTACTATCCTAAAATGTAAAATCTCAACAGCAATTTTTGAACTAAAATAACTTCAAGCATTTTAGTTCAAAAAATAAGTTAACTATTTTACCGTAAACGCTGGTTTATAATTAATTTATTTTGGTACAAATCAAGTTTTTTTTTTTATTTATTCCTTACGGAGTTATAAGCCAATGTTTACGGTATATAATTTTGGATTCTTTTAGAAAATTTTTTTTTCTTAAAGGTTGTAGAAATGGCAGTGACATAGTTGGTTTGACAAATTCAACAAATCAATATTATAATTGCACATCAAAATCTGTTCACACGTGTCCAATAAATTTAAATTTTGATTTGACGGAAAAAAGTTGTCATAGAGTAATTCTCAAGAATCGATTTGAATATTCTAAAGCTGCTAATTTTTCAAACATAAAATTTATCGAAAAGAATTTATAAATTTCAACATGATAATCGATTAAAATTAATCATAAAAATAAAAATGAAAAATATTATTAGGGCAAAAAACTTTATTAACAATTCGCGACGTTTCGGTAAAGCGAAGTTACCATTATCAAGCTGTTAATTTATCTAAAAGGAATTAATAGGAAAAACAAGGAAATTTGAAAATAAAAATTAAAAATTAAAATAATAGAAAAAATTATAGTATTTCAAATTTGAAACGTATGATTTTAAGTGGGGTATTTTTGCAATTATATGTAATTGCAAAAGAATTTAAGCAATAAATATTTGTGTTTCGGATTGTGTTTTAAGACTAATGATTGTCAAATTGTTCAATTTGAAAATAATACTTGTAAATTATTTGGTCAAATAAAGAATTTAGATTGGTATGGGAAATATAAAAACGTTTATTTTTTGAAAGCAAATGTTTAGAATTCAATCAAAATAAAACTTAAAAAGCTTTTTATAAAACCTAATCTTTTAATAAATCAATTCTGCAAAATTTTGTATTTTATTTCAATTTTCTGCTTCTTTTTTTTTTTGAAAAAAGGAGAAAGGAACTTTTTTTTCTATTAAACTTTTTTTATTTAATTTGCGTTTTCAAAAATTGCATTTTTACATAGTAAACTGCAAAAAAAAGTAAAATCTAATTTTAAAAATTTTAAAAAATCTAATTGAAAAAAAAACTTGCCAAATTTAAAAAAGATTAGAAAATTTAGATGATTTATAAAAGAAACCTATTGCCGTAAAACCTTGTACAGTACAAATTAAAATTAACTTGTACGCATTTTGTTCCTCGACTCTTCCTTTGAAGAAAGCAATCCACGAAAACAAATACACAGTGGTTAACTTCTTTACTAATAGAATAATCAATAAATGGAACAACCTACCAGGTAGTGCTGTAAATGCTGAAAGAGTTAACAATTTTGTAATTGATAAGGTCAATTTGGACAGTTATTCATTTGAGGCTATAAAGGACAAACTCCATTTGGACAATAAGGAAAGCCTTTTTGAGATCAAATAGGATATTTGAAATCAACTGTTTTTCGTGCTACTTTCATACTAAAATGGTCATTATTTAGGATTTTTTACTTAAAAATAATTTTTCTCTAAAATGTTTTTTGAAATGATATAGAGAAATAAATGTAATAGTATTTTATTGATAAAATTTTAAAAAATAAGATCGATTTTAAAAATATACACAATAAAAAAAATTAATCGATATTGAAAAAAGATTCTGAAGGAGAAAAGAATTAAACAAAAAGAAAATTAAATAAATTCTTTAATTTGATTTAAATATTTGATAAAGTCTAAGTAATTTTTCAATGGATACACATGAATTTTTAGCTACTAACAAATCGGCAAAACTTTCACATTCTTAAAAAAAAAAATTAGCGAATAAAAATTTAAACTTTCACGATTTAGAAAAAAAAAATTACTTGAAAAATATTCAATTTCACTTTTATTTATGTCATTAAGTACTATAAAATGAATTAAACTACTTAAATCATCATTATTTTTGTTATTCAAATAACAACTTATTAAATCATGACGGTCTTGGAAAAAATTACAAAATAAAAAAACTTTTTTTTATTTTTATATAATTTAAAATTTACTTTTAATCTTATTTCTAAGTTTGGACTCAATTGAATTAATAGTCGAGTACAAAAACTCTTTATTAATTAGTCTTTTTTCATTCCAACCAATGGCTTGATAAAATTTTTCAATTAGCTTAATCTCTTGAATAAATTGACTGGTCGGATTTTGAGCCTCTTTATCCAAAACGAGTATAATTCCAACAAAATCAAATGTCTCTTGTACTACTGACTCGTAAATAAGTTTCAATAAACGATTCGTTTTTGAATTAAGTAGCTGTTTATCATGAGTCTTATTTAAAATATTGGCAAATTGATTAATATGCTCTTCATTTGTTATTTGTTCCAATAAATCAGGCTTAAATTTAAAAAATAAAAAATTAAGTTTGTCACAGAACTGAGATTAATTTCAACGAAACTGAAAGTGACGAGATTCTATCAGATATAAATCAAATGGATGACTGAAATTTATCACTCTTATTTTTAAGGGGTATAAAACCCCGTAGTTTTTCTTATTAACCTTTAGTTCTTGGTTTTAATTTGTGTTGAAATGTTACAGTTATTATGTTAGATTAGTCTAATATTTCAATTATATACGCGCTACTTTAAACCTACAGACGTGCTTAAATTCATTATTATTTTACTAATATAAATACTAACACATTTTAATCAAATCACGTTCACGGTAAAATGAGAGAGAAGTACTAATGAATATTGATAAGCATTAATTTATCTTTTATTTATTTACGAATTTTTCGTTTACCTTGTCTCGGTCATAACAGAACGTTCAAATTTGTAAGTCGTTTCAGATAAAAAAATTCTAACTCAAAGTAAATTTTAATAAAAATTTTTTTCATTACAAAATTTTAAACTATGGAAAAAAATTTTATATTTCTTAATAAAAAAAAAACTTACTGTAATTTTATGAGGTACTATAATTTTGTTTAAAAAATTTCTAATATTAAATGCTTTTTCATCTTTGGGATCATCTGAATAGCTAAAATAGCCATTTTTTTGTTTGACTAGTAATTCCGATAGTAGAATGTTTTTCATTTCGTTAAAGTGAAGTCTTTGCTTGAAACTAATTGGGTAGTAACGAGGTCCTAGAATTTTAAGTTTTTCAATTTTGCTCAATTCAGGTAGAATACACGGGGCCATTTGTTTGTAATTAAATTGATCGTGATGTTCATTGGCTTTGAGAGTTATTTCAATAGGGACATAGCAGAATTCTCCAGTATCGACATCTTTCGATAAAAGTAGTCTTGGCTCACTGGCTAAGACGTATAAATGTCTAAAGGCTTGTAAATGAAAACGATTGTCGTTACTATCGACTGGAAAAGCTGGATAGAATGCGCATAACATTAAAGCAACGCTTAAAGAATCTGTTTTTAAAGTGTATCTACCACCTCCCATAAATAGAAGAGATAGAGCCATATTTATTGCCATTTGATTACCATAAGTTACATGTGTGTAATTAGGACCGACTCTAGAGCGTAAATAACGACATATACGCATTACTTCTAAATCACCTGATCCGGCCATAACGATCGATAATGATAGAACTATAACACATAGACAATTCTCTGTTGAGAGTTTACCATCATTTAATTCGGCAAAATAATTAGCCCAAAACAACTTAAGAATAAAAAAATTAAATTTTATTTAAAAATTAAAAATTTTATAGCTTACCAAAGTTTGATAGGCATCATTATTAAAGGTACCGGCAAATCTGAGACCTATACTCATACAAGCACCAGCAATTATATGTCTAAAAGCCTCACTTCTTGTTTCATCATCAATCATATTCGAACTTGATTGACCAGATGAATTAGAATCACTCGAATTAGTATCGAAATTCGAGCCCAAATCCTCAAAATCATCATCGTCAATTTTTTTATTAATTCTCTTTTTTTGTTTGGTCTCAACAATTTCAACATCTTCATTAAAAAAGTCCTCATTTTCAACATCATCGAATTGTATTAAATCGCCAAGTAAATGCTTCTTTTTTTTCTTATTCTTTTTGGTGTCTATAACAATGTTATCATCTTCGTCCGTATTGTCATTTAAATCACTAATAAACTCCGATGAATCCGAGTCCTCCTCACTCAAATCCTCTTCTGTTTCTGTATTTTTTTCCAATTTAAAAATGACCTTTTTAACACTGCTAATTTTTTTATTTTGAGACTCTTTATTATTCACTTCAAATTTAATTAAATGTGAAAATTTTTCACTTAATGTCTTATCAAATCGAATTTGATTCTTTAATAAATTTGATAATTGTGACATGAGCCAATCTTGAGTGGGCAAAATATGTTTCCACATGATTAAATTACGCGATAGGGTTCTCAAAAGTAAAAAATCTGGTCTTATTGAGTCTAATAAAAATGCCGAATCCGGTGGAGCAAACCATTCACTTATTAATTTATCACAACTATTAAAATAAATTAAACCAAGAGCTATTGTTGCACCAGGACACGTGACATTGGTGTTTATAGACTCGCCCTCTCTAATATAAGAACTATTACTCGATTTAAAATTATTACTAGTTGTAAAATTAGTCTCTGAATTCGATTGAGTGGGGTTATTTGATGTTGTTGGTATATTATTAGAGTATCCACTCGAGTTTTCTTTGTCTCTATGACCACCAACCATATAGTGATAAAGTTCATCAGTGAACGTACTGTCCATAATGGTCAAACTTTTTTTACCTTTTTCAAGTAGGATTAAACCTAGAGCTAAACCAGCTGTTAAGGAATAGGCCTCTCGGTCTAATGAATTTAAATCCTTATCAGTCTCATTGCCCGGCAAACGGCCTATTTCTTTTAATAAAACATAACTCATGTGTTTATTAGCTGTTTTAACATAGACTAGACCCAAGCTTAATAAAGCAGCTATTTGAATGTTGTACGGGGTTTCAAGTTCTATTTCAACAGGTGGCATTAAGGCTTAAATTTTGAAGAAATAAAAAATTATATATTTTTAATTTATATTTTTAAATTAAGACTTACATTTGATATGCATGCTTATTAAACGAGTAACACTTAAATCCATAGAGCCAATTTTAGAAGCAGCTAAGCCGAGTAAAATAGCAATATTAGTAAGATCATGTCGTCTCGTTAAAGCATCATAAATATTAAGCATACTAAAATTGGATAAATGACCAGTTAAGCCTAAACCGTAAAGAAAACCGGCTTGTTCATTGGTTAATTCGAAATTTTTAGCTAAGTGTGATTTAATCCATGAGTTGCTTAAGTCTTTAGCTTGGGCGTTTATAGTGAGACCAGCAGCTACACCATTATGAAATAAAGGCCAATAAGTCATGTTTGTAGGAACCTCGACTCGACTTAAATCAATAGTCGTTTTTTTAGTGAGACTTTTTCCTTTTAGATTTAGTTCTGGTATTACTACTGGTTCGGTTGGTATTGGATTAATTGTGTGTAAAGTGAATATACCGCGTCCGACTGGTAAGGACATTGTACGTACACAAATACATGCTAAAAATTTCTCTTCTTCTTCTAGAAAGTCATGATCACTTACATCTGGACCTTGATTTAATTTTATTTGAATTGCACGTGTCGTTTGTAAACATGTACGTAATTCTTTAACACGTAAATCTGTGTTGAAACGACATTTTAAGGTTTCTAAATTGACAACATGTTCCATACCTATTTTAAAGTTAATTAAGTGTGATTTGATAACAAATTTTATAAAGATAAAATTACACATGAAAATTCGCTTTAATATATATTAATTTTGGAAGTAAGATAAATTAAAGTTTTTGATCGATTCGCTCAATTCAAAACAAAGGGACAACATAGAAAAATGGACTACATGAATTTAAAAAAATTTAATATTTCAATTTCATTGAAATTTAAAATTTTCAAATTGAGCGAATTGATCAAAAACTTCAGTATATCTGGAAGTAAAAACTTTCAAAATTTCTTAATTAAATGAAACTTGACAGTCTTTTAAATTTTGAGGTTTATGATATAATAAAACTGAGAAATAAAACTTACCATCCTCATCGTCCTTTTTGATACTTTGATTTACAATTAGACATAAATTTGACTCTGGCTGATTTAATTTGACACAATTCTTAACCAAATTTGCTGTGTTTGATTTTATTTGATCAACGAGAACAGTGTCTTCCGAGTCAACGTCAATTATTTTACTAAGCTCAAGTGTAAACGCATCTGAATTACTTTTCAATATGGCTAAATCATTACGCCCAATAAGATCAAAAGCAAATGGTGGCCAAGAAAAACACGGATTAACTCTAGACCATTTAATCGACTCCAATATCGGAAACAACACAAATAAAGGATAATCATAAATTTCATTCAAAGTACACAAACCAATTTCCAAACATTTTGAAAATATATTCTCATATAAAAATTTCTCACCGGGCATAAATTTAAATTTAAGTGTATAATCCGGATAAGGATGACTTTCTTCATTCGAATTGGCTTGAAAACCAGAAAAATTAATTCTAAAAAAACTTTGATTCAAAATTTCTTCATAATCCAATTGACTATTTTTCTGTGTACACAAACTTATAATTACATATATTTTAATAGTATTTACAATTCGCTCAGTCACGCCCTGAATAACCGGAAACGCTTGTTTAACCTGTTTCTCCTTTAATAAACTAGCCAAAAATCGATTCAAACTCGGTGGTTCCTGTTGGATTAAATAATTAATTGAATTCTTATTCAATAGATTCGGTGTGCTTGGTAAATTTTGATTTTTTTTAAATCTAAATCTCAATAGACTTGGTTGATCCATTTCATAATAGCTCATATAATTACTTAAACCCATTTCATTTGCTAATAAATACAAAATTTGTACCAAATCTTCACAATAGTGATTTAACGATCTGTAAAGTTTTGTTTCTTCATAAATTAAATGAAGAGTAAAAAGAACATTTTTAATATATGGATATAAAATACCACCACCAAAACCCGGTGTTGTTGTACTACTACTAGAATAATTACCACTTAGTGTTGAACTAATAGACCTTTTTTGCCGTGAAAAATGACTACCTGGAGTCTTAAGACTTTCACTAATAGGTTTATTTTGAATTGTTTTTTCCATAGGTTCCTCGCTTATCTTTGGTAGGTTGAATTCATTTAAATTCTTTTCCGATTTAATGAATTTTTGAAATAGAGGATCGTTTAACATGAATTCCCAATCGTCGTCGCATGCTTCGTCTAAATTGCACTTAGCTCGTTTAGAATCATCGACACCCTCATCAGTCTCGTCTATAGTCTCACTATCATTTCTTTGACGTTGTTTATTTAAGCCCAAAAAAGGCACTTCTTGTTCTATTTTATTCATGTCAAAACATCCGCAAAGTGTTAGAATTAAATAAAGAAATAAGCTCAATTGATTTTTGATACTCTCGCCGATATTGTATCGATGTATGAACCATTGTTGTATAATCTCAAAGTAAAGCTCTTTGTTTAGCGTGTATTTAAATGCTTCTAAACATTGATTAACTAGTTTACAATTGGATGGTTCGGCAAGGTCAATTCTCAATATTCTATTATCACTTAATTTAAGATTAAAATGAGAACCTGTCGGATCAAGTAGAGCTTTGTACTCGGGTTGTTGATGAAGAGCTTTACCAACTGATGAGCATAATTTCGACGATAAAGAAGCGCATTGTTTAGGTGTTTTAAAAACTTGATGCTGATGACCACTTTCGTCCATACTTGTTTGTAATATTTCACCAGTTGATACATTAGTCGTGACTAAACATGGTTTCTGATGAAATAATTTCGATTTAATAGGCGTGATTATAGGACTTTGAAAAATTTCTGTTTTTTTATAAATACTAAATGGATTTGACCATTGAATATTATGCAATTGTAGTTTGCATAGTTTGGTAAGACCTGAGTACACATAGAGACCGCCTTGTGTGTCTATTATGACCATTAGATTACGTCGCTCAATAAATATAGCATCCCTAGCTGGTATATAATTCAATTGATTCGATGGTGTAATCTGATCCGATTCTGGATCATTCATTATTTTCAAACATCTCAATTGACACTTGGCCGGCATTAAATAACAAACGTATTTTTGATTGTAAAGATCTTGACATTGAAAAAATTTTGAAGCTTTTTCATTAAATGATGAATCGCCAGCGACCATAACAGGCTCGGTCCATATTAATTCTAAACAATAGTCTGGTTGACTTTGTTCATAAAGTGGTTCATTTTGAAAATTTAATTCGGTTTGATTTAAAAGAAGTGAACTGTTGTTTAATTGTGGTGTAAAAGCTCGTTTGTAATTGAGCG
This sequence comes from Brachionus calyciflorus, assembly GCA_002922825.1. Lineage (NCBI taxonomy): Eukaryota > Metazoa > Rotifera > Eurotatoria > Ploima > Brachionidae > Brachionus > Brachionus calyciflorus. The sequence goes on from NTPY01000391.1 coordinate 368,416, forward strand.
GCGTGTGTGGTTGATTTAGAGGAGTTCTAAATTGAGATAGATTGTATGGTTGGTTATTGACTTCTAGGAGTGGTGTCATGAAATTAGTTGATGCTGGTTGATTTACTTGGAGAGTATTTGATGATGGACAAATAGAACCACGATGAGCTGATTGATAGACACTGTTGCGTCGAACAGAGTTAATAGCCGGAGATGATGAACAAGATGGTGATCGACTTAGTGCAGCCATTGGACTAAAGTTTCTTTGGAAATAATGTTGATGAGCTGAGACTAAATTAGAAGTTGTAGTTGTGGTTGTGGTAGAGTTTGATGCTTGTTGAACTGTAGTTGTTATAGTACTCGATGTAGTTGTCGTTACTGTTGTACTTGATGTAACAAGTGGTGAATTTACATTAAGTTTATTGTAGAAAGAATATGTTGAGATTATTGGTGATACAGAAAGTCTCTTTTTTGATTGATTTACACTCAAGGAAAGACAACTAGTCGCCGATTCAGGCCTAGGTAGTGGTGTTATTAGACTACTCACATTTAAATTTTGATTTTGAAATTGAGGGATAGTATTCGTAGTGTCTAAATTATCAGCTTGTTGAACAATAGTACCATTTAGTAAATTATTAACTGCTTCCGTATCCTTTTAGTTAAGCAAAAAAAATTATTCTTTTTTTTTATTTTTTAAAATTAAAATGGCATAATTAGGATCAGTGGATAATAATTAATTAAATACCATAATAATTTATTAAATTCCAAAAAGAGTATTAAAATGACTCTTATTTGAGATCTTTAATAAACTATTGATTCTAGTAAAGATACACCAAACCATAAGCTTTAGTTAAAATATAGTTGAGTCTTAAAAGCTCATGTCTATTCAAATAAAAAAATATTCCGTTATGATTGGTATCCACTTATTTCGACAAGTAATAATTTGACAAGTATATTTAGACAAATTAATTTTCGACAAAAAAATATTTTTATAAAATTTAATATGATTGATTTTTTGAGATAAATTTCTGGTCTTATAGTTTTAAGTATTTTACGGAAAAAAAATTTTCTAGGGGAGTACTTTTTTGGTAGTCGTAAAATATTGTCGTAAATTATTGAGCCTGAATTACAAAATAGACAGGTGAAAAGAAAAGCTTACATCTTTAATTTTTCTAAAGATTAAAAATAATTGAAGGCTAAAGCAATAATTTATTTAAGTTTAAATTTATTGGTTTTGGTTCAAAAAAGCGTTGTCTAGATAATACTTGTCGAAATGCATTTTGTCTAAAATCAAATTTTCTTGTCCAATTATAGTTTGTCTAAATTAGATAGATTTGACGAAATAAAATTGTCGAAAATTTATTTGTCGAAATAAAGCATATTCGTTATAATTATGAATTATAGAGCTAAGTTTAAGTTTCAAGGTTAATCAATAGGCTAGTGTATTTATTTATTGCTAGACTGGTAAACAATTCATTTATTCAAAATTTATAAAGATAAAATCTGCCAACTTTCTGTTGATTAGCTCAGAATTTAACGAGCTTTAATGTAAAACTATTATCAAAGTTGTCCGATGCTTTAAAAATATTTTTTATAATAAATACATCTACGTTTCGAGCACATGTTTTCTTGAAGAATTTTCAGCAACAATAAACTTAGCTTTTAACGAATTAATTAATTCTCCACAAGATTTCGAAAATAACTTTTCACTTAAATATTAGGGTTATGACTTGTAATTTTTTAATTTTTTTCAACATGGGCCCGTCTAAGCAAGGCTTTAAACAACTTTGCCGAATTACGACCACGAATTACGCAAGAATATTATCTAAGCGGTTGGATACTTCCTTCGTCCTGTAAACTTATCAAAAAACTAAAACAAAATATGTCGATTTACGGACTCATGTCTAGCAACTCGAAAAATGCACGGTCTCATTTCGACCACTTATTTTCTTGTTTAAAATTGTCTCAGCTTTCAAGCGAGACCTTGAATAAAATTTTTTCAATTATTGTTTAGAAAAGGTTGAAAAAAAATTAATTAATTTAATTTTTTTTTTTTATTTGGGTGAAACTTTTTTGTGTCAGGAGTAGGGACTTGAACCCAGACCCTTTAATTAACTAGGTTCGCTAATTAATTAAAAATTCTAGATCCTCAAACCATTGGGCCGTTGATGGCCAAAAAAGGGAAAAAAAGATACTTACGTCTAATATATTCTCAGTAATTCTATAAATGTAATGTACATTATTCAATAAATTAAAAACTAATACAATATTTAGGCTCTCAATTACATCGACAATTAATTGCTTGGAGTTCTCTCTTAAATAGACACCTTTGTCTATGAAAAACAGCAATTTAAAAAAAAAACTCATTCAAAAAGTTTTAATTATTTTTTACTTGAAGATGAATCATTTGAATTTTTGCATAAAATTGGTTTTAAATCATTTAAGGGATTGTTTAAAGTGAAAAAAATTTGACTTGATTGATTCGATCTAAAATAGGGATTGGCCGAATTCGAGTCAATTTGTCTCTCCAAAAGAATACCATCTCTCAATTTCCAACATTTTTTAAGCTTAAAAGGCAATGGTACATGATAGTCTAATCCGTTTTGGGCATAAACATGAATTTTTTGAGATTCAAATATACACAAACAGTCTTTCAACAAATAATACTCATCTTTTAAAAAAAAAAAAACAAAATTTAAAAAAAATTTTTTTTTTTTGAATTTTTAAATGCCTTACCTGACTCTGTTTTAAAATTGTACCAATTAGAATCGAGAACAGGCGAGTCTAAATTAAATGTACGTTTTATACATTTGGCATCATTGTCAACTCCGTATGATAAAACGACTCGATTGTCTCGAATATAAATCTCAGCTTCACAAAATTCATTTATTTGTTTTAAATGCCATTTTTCATTAGAAGGCATATCAAAGTTTATATTCGAGATGATAGGGGATTTGTGTAAATAAGCGAATGATATTTCTGAGATACTTGAATTATTGTCCTCGGGATTCGAGTCGCGAGGGGGTTGATTCAAATTTTGATTCGAATAGAATCGATGTAGATGAGATTTATGAAGATAAAAATGCGGTGGTTGGGACATTTTTGATTCGGAATTATCACTTTTTTGATTTTGTGTTGACTGTGTTGCGTCTGATTTAGTAGCTATTGCTTGATTTGATGTTGTCTGCATATTCGTATTAAATGAGTGAGAACTACTACCTTTAGGTACAAATTCCCATGGATGGGATATGACAATCATATCTTTATAACCGGATTCCACTGTATTGATTTTTTAAATTTGAAAAGAGGCGGATTTTTTTTGTTATAAATTATTTAAAAAAAAGAACTTAATTCTTAAATGGTCTTTTTGTCCGTTCTTATTTAAGGATAGATAGAATTCATTGGATTTTATTTTCAATATTTCAAAGTTTTCGAATTTTAATTTTTTTTCAAGTTTCAGTTGTTGTGTAAATTGAAATTTCAAATTTTTATATTTTTCATTTAAAAAAAAAAAAAGCAAAATTAAATTCTTTATGTTAGTAGCAGACAAATTTTGTTTAAGTAAATTTTTTTTTAAAGTTTCAAGGCTAATCAACAAGTTAGTGCATTTATTTGTAAGGAATTTATTTGAAAATATATATTTAAATGTCCTCTCACCACTGCCAGTTTTTGAGTCACATTCAATTATTTGATCTTTATTTCTTAAATCAGATTTAAGTTTTCGATTCTCATTTTCGACTGATTCTTCTTTCAAAAGTGGCGATGAGTTAGCAAAGTTAATAATTTTGTAAGAAAATGTTAACATTCTGTTCAAGGGTCTATAGAGCATAAAATAATTTTTGATGGAAGAAAGATTTTTATTTACAGAAAGACAGACTTCTGAAATTAATTTCATAAGAGTTAATTTATTTTCAATGGCCATTACGATATTATGAATTAAAAATTAAGTAATACAGGGGTGATTGCGAGATAGTGACCGACACTTAGCCTCGAAGGATGTAACATAAAGTCACACTTAGTCCTTATAGTATCCAATGGGTTCAATTGGGATGTTTGTGGACAATAAGTGACTTCTAGTACAATTTTTAATGACATAGAGTGACTTTGTGTGACTTTCATATTTTATGTTTTAGAAGCATGATTAGAAAACTACCATTTTTTTTTCATAGTAAAATTTCATTTATGAAGTGAAAATTGTTCGAATCTAAAAATTAATATAAACTTGGTATATCGAGGCAATTACTTACTTCATTCGAGACTTTTCTTTTTGTGTATTTACACATGGATAGCTTTCATCAGAGTTTACTTAATCATGACATAAGCAAAAAAAAACAAAAATAAAATATTAAAATTTCTAAAATAGGTAATGATGAGTAAGTAATTTTACGAACTTCGTTTTTTTCTTTCCATAAAAGAATCATATAAAATGAATTTTAATTTCAAATATGAATTGGAGAAAAGCATTTTGTAAACTTTGGATAGTTATACCATTTCTTATTTATATTCTTCTTTTTATTTTAAATCCTACTATTCAAAAAATACTTGGCTCCAAATGTAGACGCAACTTCATCACAGATTTAGACCTAGCACTTTTTAAGAATAATTTATATTATTTTATGTCGATTAGTCAAAATTCATTTTTGGATATTTTATCGGCTCTGCCTTATTTATTTCACTTTATCTTACCATTTGTTTATTCAATTTATATTGTTAAAAAAAAGTCAAGCTTAGATGTGATTAAGAGGTTGTTTTTTTCGTTTGGAGTTGTAAATATGTTGGGTGTTTTAATACAATATATAATTCCGACTCCGCCGCCATGGATGTTGCTCATGGACGAAAAAATTCAAGAGGCTAATTTCTATCGAGTCGATGCTCTACTTCATTTTAAATTATTCAAAAGTATTTATTCTCAATCAAAGCTAGTTTGTGGTGCTTTTCCCTCATTACACACGGCATGGCCCTCAATTATTTTCTTCGGTGGTCAATACTGGATTGGAAAATGGTTTTGTTTAGGACATGTTTGTCTAATAGCATTCGCTGCTTTATACTCAATGCATCATTATCTAATTGATATTTTATTTGGTATTTTATTGGCATTTATTTCATGTGAAATAGGCAAGAAAATAATTGAGATTAAAAATGAGGAGGACAATAATGATAAAGAGCTAAAAGAGTTCATTTCAGTTTAATAAAGCAAAAAAAACTAGCTAGACCAATTTAGTTAAGAATGCCAGATCAAGGCGTTTTAATGTTTAGTCTTAAATTTCATTATTTGTATAATACTTGTAAATAAAATATCATAACAAATTTTTATTTTCTTTTTCTCGATTTTTTAAATTTTATTTATGCTTGATTTAGAAAGGTGTTTTTAAACAAATTTTTTTTTAGGGTAAGAACCTCGAAATGGCATTTTTTATTTTTAATTAATTAAAAATTAAAAATGTTCATTCAAAAATAAACCCCAATTTTGGCTTTTATTCTTAGAGTTTTAGGCAAAAATTTACGGTAATAATTTTTACTTTTTAACTTTTTAATTTTTACTTTTTTTCTTAAGTAAAATTTTTTTCAAACTCCGGTCGGTCAAAAGTCTGTAAAGAATTTCGAGATCTTTCAGAAAAAAATATTTTCAACTTTTTCAGATTTGAAAAAATTTGAAAAGTTATTCAACATAAATATAGAAATTAACACTTTATTTGTAAATAATTCATGAAAATGTGATCCCTCAAATTTTATTGTTTTAATAAAAATTTAAAAAAGCTTTAAAAAAAAGTTTTAAAAAAAATTTTAGAGAGCAATTAGATGACAGATTTTTGATGATAAAATAAAGATTTTATCGCATTAAAAGAAAAAAAAGCAAAAAATACTTTTTTTAAATGATTTTTAATACTTCGTTTTTTAATTTCAGTCAACCCTCAGTTAATCCGAACTTCGATTTCCCGGAAATCCTCGATTATCCGAATAATTTTTTCGAAAAAAATCTGCACTTTTCACATGTAAAAAATACTTTATAATCCGAATTTTCGTTAATCCGTACATAATTTTGGTGAAATTTTGTTGTTCGGATTAAAGAGGGTTGACTGTATTCAATAATCATTTTTTGAAGTTTTTTGCGAATAAATCATGTAATTTTTAGATTTTTTTAAACTTTTTTTTTGCTAAAAATAAATTTAGCCGATTCTCTAAACTATTTCAAGTGACCGGAGTTATTTGGTTTGGTGGTTTTCAGTAAAACTACTGGTCAGTTTTTTCAAAAAATCAAACTTTTATTTTTATTTTGAATATTTTTTTCTGAAAGCTCCGAAAAATCTCTACAGACTTTTGACCGACCGGAGTTGGTATAAAATCTTATTACAGAAAAAATTGGTGGTCAGTTTTTTCAAAAAAAAACACCGATCTGCGTTTCAGTAATAGCCTAATTTTAACAAATCGCCGAATGTCACTTTAAAGTCTTAGTTTTTTTTGTCAAATTGAACATTTTTTGCTTTGTACAGAAAATTTCAATTTGTCATTTCAATTTATTCAAATTGCTATATCTTTTGAACAGAAACTGATAAACTTATTCTGTAAATTGCTACAAAGTGTAACAATTTTGCTACACCTAAGGTCTGCAAAAACTCTGTATCTTTGCAATATTTGCACGCTATTGGAAAACGTTCTAAATGCAATCTGCAACATTTTTGCAGACCTATATTTTTGAGTGTAGCAAAATTGTTACACTTTGTAGCAATTTACAGAATAATTTTGTCACTTTCCATTGCAAAATTTTTGGACTTATCACGGGGTAAGACCGCAAGATTGGGCCGCAATATAGCGCAGATCTTAATTAAAAATTCAATTTTTTCATTTAAATCAACATTTCTAAAATGATCACAGATTTTGTGAACCGAATCACATTTTGGTCAAGACCTTAAAAAACTAATTAATGCTTTGTAATAGAGTTTAGAAACTAACTTGTTTTTTATTTTAAAATATAAAAAAAGGTAAAATCAAAAAAAAGCCAAAAATATCAATTGTAAAATAAAGTGGCTTTTATTTTCAAAAAAAAACGGTCATTTAAAAATAATGCAACAGTCAAAATTATCGTATGTAGACTTTTGATAAGGTTAATTATTTTTGTAGTCATTAGTAATTTATGTTATCTCAAGTAAATTTTTCAAAAATTTTATCTCAAAACTAATAAAAATGATTCATGATATTAATATTTTTTTTTCAAATTACTAATATCATCATTATTTTTTTTTGAAAATAAGTTTTTATTAGTAAAACAAAAAATGGGTTCTAAAGAATTTCGAGAAGATTTTTTCGGTCGAGCTCCATTATTTCTACCAGGCTCATGGTTATTACTGCTTGGTATAATTGCATTTTGTTATTCAGTTACCTCAATTACAATTGTCTATGCCGATACAGAAAATGAAAATTTAAAAATAGCTGGTTTCATACTTTTATTTGCATCGTTTATAGTCTCAATATGTGGTCTTAGTTGGAATTATTATTTCTATGAAGAGAGCAAACATAATTCAATACTCAGACGCGCTTATGGTGGATACCAAAGTTTATTTTTATCTATGAACAAAACATTTCAATAAATTTTTTTTTTCCATTTTTGTCAATAAATTATTTAATTAAAGAATAAACTAGTTTTTTTTTCAATTGTTCAAAAAAAGAGAATGAAAAACGAAGTTAAGTATCGCTTGGTTTCGGGGTTCCAAGCCAAGTCGTAGTCTAAGAGTCGAGTTCGCAGTCATTAAGTATCTCGGATGAGTGACTCTGTCTATCGACCCAACGTCCCCCAGTTTTTCATTAAATTAAAATAATTTTTTTAAAATTTATTTTCAAAAATTAATCATTTTCCAAAAATGACTCGTCATTATTGCTATCGGACGGTCTCATTAATAAACCTCTAATTCTTAACACAGGTGGATTCTTTGATTTACACTCTAAACCCATATCATTTAACTCATTTAATTTTTCACTTAAACCAAAAAATTCAATAATTTTTTTAAAAATAATATCTAATTGCTCATCGCTTAAAACCTCGTGCCATTGTTTAAACAAAAAACTCTTTAGGGACATTTTTAAATTTACTAAAATTCTATTAAAAGACGGATAGGGCATATTCTGTTTGATTATATTGAATAACCAATACATAAACGCTTCTATTTGATTTGTTGATAATATCTTTGTAATAAAAACATTATCGCCTTTGTCACCAAAGAAAGCATTTACTGAAATTGTCAACTCGGGTGATTTGACTTGATGCCAACAAAATGCTGGAAAATACAACATATCACCCTCTTTTAACAAACAATAAAAACAATCAGTTTTTTTAAAATTTTCAATTTGTTCTTTAGACAAATCTGATTGAATGTTATCACAGTTTATTTGAGATTGTATTGTTCTGCCTTTTGATCCAAGCTCATTCGGGTTCATGTCATAGACTTGACTACCATAAAGTCGGACTAATTTCCGTCCTCGTATAACAGTTAGCATATTATCATCCGGGTCCATATGGGTGTATTCATAATGACCAGGTCTGGCTATCCATAAAAATGGACCAGCGTGTAGTTTCTCAATAAACGGTGGCATTTTTAATTCGTCGCTTATTTGATAAAAAGCTTTTTTTAAATTTTGAACAGCAAGATAAGAATTTTGACTTTGAAAATTTTGATCAAGTAAATCTTTAACATAGGTTTTAAAATCGATTTCTTGTACGTTATAAGCCTTGCCCATTTTATAATTTTCATCAAGTGTATTACGTCTTACATAGACTCTATTTTGACCGCATTTCGAAAGTAAATATTCTAGGGACCATTGTTCAAAAGCAGTACCACAATCAAATATTCTAAGAGCATTACGAATTACTAAAGGTCTAGATTTACTTAGGTAATTATTTATGAAGTCTTCTTGTTTATAATCCGAAGCGTCTATTTCGTCTATTGGAATCAAATTACCCAAATGGGATATCAAGTGTTTTTTCTTAACTCCATTGAATTCGTCTTCAATAACAACTACTTTATTTTCTAAATTATTCATTTCAAAATTGTGTTTAAAATATTTAATAGTTAATTTTTTTAACAATATTCAAAAAAGAAAAAATTCAAAAAATTATTTATTTTTTTTAAAGAATTCAAAATTAATTTTTGAAAATTAGGAAAATAAAGCTTAACTTTTTGATTTGATTCAACAAAGATTTTTTTTTGAGGAGTTGTTTATAAACAACATATTGAAATAATCTTAAAATTAAGAACAAATTATGGTTAATTTTTTATGGAAAACGGTTTATTATTTAAACCCATGTATCCCATTTTCATACTTTAATTTATATGGAATATATAGCTATGTAAAGTCTCGAGTCGGATCTTAGGGATTTTAATAGTAAAATAAACACATAGTTTAGTTTAAGAGTTTATTTTGTGATTCGAATTGTTTAATAAAGTTTAGTGGTTTGAATGGAATAATGAAACCTTCATTAATTATTTAACAAAAAGATACTTAAAGCAGAGCTTTTAATATGCGAGTAACGAAACGTTAGTTAAAAAAGCCTTAAAAAGTTGATTACAAGTTACTGCATAAAAAACCATATTAAATTTTGAATATCACCAAGTCTTAGTGAAAAGTATTTGAAACAATTCTAAAATTGTCATAGAAATATAAAAATTTTTAAAGTTTAAAAGATTCTAAGGTAAAAGTTTTAAATCCAAGTACTTTTTACTCAAAGTATTCAAAGTGAAGTGAATGCATTAAAAAACAATACCTCAATTTCTATTAAACCAGCACCTGGTCCAAATCAAGCTAGACCGATTACTCAACCCACCAAATCCGAAAAAAGCCAAATTAATCCTGCTGTTCAAACTAGCCCTAAAACAACTAATGTTATTTTGGCTTCAAGTCAATTGGTAGCTTTCCAGAATTATTAAATGACCTAAGATTATCAAAAAATTATACCCCAGTTTCTAGTAAATAAGTCGTAAGCCCAGGATCGAACCAGGCCGGTACAACACCTGCTGCTGCTAAAGATGGCCCAAAAACTACTCAAGCTATTTCTAAATCGAGTCGGAAAAAGTTTCTGCATCATTACCGCAGCTACTAGAGGATTTTAATCTCTCAATTACGAACTTGATAACTTGGTGCACTTATAACAGATAAGAGATTAATAGGTCAAAAACAAAAGCCATGATTATTACAAACAAGCACAATACTGAGAGGCCAAAACATATAGAAATTAATGGTCACCTTGTAGAGGTTGTTTCTAATTTCAAATTACTAGGTGTGACTTTTGACGAAAAATTAAATTTCCTACAACACGTCGGACAATTAAGACAATCGATAAATAAAAGGCTATTTTCAATAAAAAATATTTTCTTTCTATCGTTTCCAGTCAAAATTCAATTTTTCAAGTCGTTTATACTTCCTTATTTCGATTATTGTTCAACGTTGCTCATTTATTTTCCTAAATACTCGGTCCAAAAGATTGCAAACACTTATAATCAATGTTAATTTCGCCTTTTCAATTTCAAATCCACTATTAACCAATTAAGTGATTTTAACAATTTTAACAACATGCTAGAGAGCTACAAATTATCGAATTTCAAACATCGAATTCTTGAAAGGTTGTGTGTCTTCATATACAAAATATTAAGTGACCCAATGTCTCCTTTAGATCTTAAAATTCAATTTGAAAAAAAATCTAACGTTTTCCCAAGGTATGATTTAAGAAAAAGTAATAATTTTATTATCCCGTCTAAAGGAAAATTCAATGACTTTGGTGAAAGAACGTTTAGCTACTTCTACTCAAAATTCGTGAATCATTTGTTGATTGATGACTTAAGTTTAAGTGAAGCAACATTCAAAAATCGAATCAAAATAAACAATAACTTACTCTTTTTAAAATTTGTAGATATGTTTGAAAATTTTGATATTAAATTTAAACATTTTATTTAAAAATTTTGTATTACTTAATTTTTGTAATCAATAAATGGGTTCGATTTACTCACAGAGTAATTGGCATATGCCTGTAATCGAACTGAATATTTAATGGAATAATGAAACCTTCATTAATTATTTAACATAAAAGATACTTAAAGCAGAGCTTTTAATATGCGAGTAACGAAACGTTAGTTAAAAAAGCCTTAAAAAGTTGATTACAAGTTTAGGGATTGCCCTTTAAGCCTTAATATTGTCTTTAAGAAACATGGTCCTAAAAGCTAAAAAATTGCCCATTAATCTGAATATATTACTTTCAACATTAAAGGACATAAGTTATTAAGGCTCAAAAACAGCCGAATCTTAACTAAGGTTTATGATTTTGTGCACCTCAAAAATAACTTAAAATTCTCAATAAAATTTTTCTTCCAAAAATTTTGCATTTTTCAGTCGTCTCTGATGTTATTCAACTAAACTTTTAATTATTATATCATCCTTTTTAAATTTTTATACAACAACAGAGTATTTAAAATGTTAAAATGAAAAAACAATTTTGAAAAGCTTACTATGAAACAATTTTACTTCGAAAAAATTGCTATAAAACTATTGGCTCCAAAGAATTTTTTGTGAACATATCAATATTAAAATCATTGCTTTCTTTCTTCAATTTAGCAAATTTGAACTACTGCATAAAAAACAAATTGTCATAGAAATATAAAAATTTTCAAAGTTTAAAAGATTCTAAGGTAAAAGTTTTAAATCCAAGTACTTTTTAAAACATATAAAAGTGGCACAAAAGTAAAATGTAATCTGTAATGATTTATTTAAACATTACTATAGATTAATAACGTAACTGAGATTTAATATGTTTAGAAATTAAATAAAACATTGGTAATCATCTTAAAAACTTGAATATATATTTTTTTAAATGGATCCCTTTTTTGATTTTAAAATCGTTGCTATCGGTTTTGAGAATAAATAAAAAAGTCCTGGATTATTATTTATTAGTTGCTATTTTTAAGAATTATTGAGAATAGATTAAAATTGAATATAAATAAGAAAAAAATTTGCTATAAAACTAAAAATTAAATGTTATTTTTTTGACAAATAAAAATTAAATAAAAAAAAATGAACAAGAAAACAATTTTGACAATCACAATTGCATTAATTTTAGGTAATAAACAAAAAATTGTAATTTAAGAACGACCTTCGCATTTGTTTTTGTTTTATTTTTCTAATCCTTTGAGATCATTTTTTTCTAAAGTTTAAGTTAAACTACATTTAGTCTAATTCTTTTCATTTTCTATTTTATCAAGTACAATTAAGTCAAGTCAATTGCTTAAAATGTTATATTGGTTTTGGTCTTAAATCAAAGAGTTCAGGCCTAACATTGTACAACTATGAAAATACCAGTCCGCAATTAGATTGTACTGGAACAACTTCAACAAATCCTTTTAATCAACCAAGAGGATGCTATGTAATTTATTTTAATTTCTAAAAATTAATTTTCTTATTTTGAATTATTTAGTTTTTATATCTTATATTTAGAAATTTGTGCACAAATTATCCGATGGGAATGAATATGTTGAAAAAGGATGTTTTACTGGTGCCAATACTTTAAACAATTTAAGTCCAAATTATGATGTAAAAGCATTTGCCTATGTTTGCAATACTGATAATTGTAATAGCTCAACCAGTTTAAAAATTAGCTTTTTAGGGGTTTTCTTATTTATGTCGATTTTTAGTTTCTTTTCAAATAAATATTGAATTTTATTTTTAAATTTTATATTTAAATAAATATAAATTTGAGAAAAATAATTTATTTTAATTTTTTTTAAATTAGAGTCGTAATATATGTCGTTGATCTTACACATTTTCTTAATTGTACAAAAAAAAATTCAGAAGAGCTTTAACTGAATGTAATAAACATGAAATTAAATTCTTTTTGGAATGAATGAAGTTCTTTTCTTTAGATGTTTTTTGTTGAAGTCTTTTGTTGTAATGTTGAAGTTTATTACCTCGTTCTAGTTGCTTAATGAAATAAAAGAATGTCTGTTTGGCCGGCCTAATAGGGCAAAATAAAGTTTTATTACTATTACTATTTACAATTTAAATTACTTTTCAAAAATTTTTTAAATTTCAAAATTTTTTTTTCAAATTAAATCAAAGCATTAAATTTTTTTGTGCATTTGCAATAAATAAAATTGAAAATAGTAAATTGTAATAGTAATAAAACTTTATTTTGCCCCTAATAGCCTATTTGATTTGACTCGAATTATTGATTAGGTTGGATATATTAAATTTTTGGAGAATATCTTATTGAAAAAAAAAGAACAAAACATTAAATTTACTTTGACCTTAACATGGATTAGAATCGTTTCTCCGGATAACGAACTCTTTGACAACAAAATCCTTTTACATTAAATCCAGGAACCGATTTTTAATAATGAAAAAAGATTTTTTAAAAGAATAACCTTTTTAATAGAATAACGAATTAAGAATAACGCATATTTAAAAATCAGAAATCACCTTAAATAAAAAAAAAATATTTACTTACAATAAATACTAGACAATTACATTTTTAGATTTTACATAAAATGTAGAACTATTTTCCATATATAAATATTTTCTAAAATTTAAATAATAGAACTTTTTTTACTGGTTTGAAGTTTTTTCTCAAATGATTCTCAAATTTTTATAATTTGAGAAAACTTTAGAATTTTATTTAAAATAATTTTTTTATAAAAAAAGTCTTTGTTCTTAAATTTTTTCTAGAGCTTTTCTTAATAGTAAAAAACTAGCGGATAAATTTATAAAAAATTTCAATTTTTTTAATCAAGATAAAATTAAAATGACAAGAAAATTTTTTTAATCAAATATTTAAATAGCAAGGATTTCATAATTATTTTAAGTGAGTTAAAGCCTGGTGTATTAATTTAAAACATTTTTAAATCTTAACTCACTTAAATTAATTATGAAATCCCTGCCCAGTCAACTAAAAAAAAATGCAACATCAATGTTCATCCATGTACATGGATGTTGCATTTTCGTAATTATGATTTTGAAAAATTATCTTTAAAAAAATAATAAAATAGGTTTTTAATTCAAGAATATACTTTTTTTAAATAAAACCGTAAAAGGAAATACACCAAAAAATAAAAAAACAACCGAAAATGCAGAAAATTTGTGATATTAATCTGAAACAATACAGTTACATTTTTGTTTCAGATTTTAAATAAATCAGCTCTTAAAATTAATTTAAAAAATCAACTTTTATCAAATGATGGTATTTCTGACTCAATTAAACTTTGTATAAATACTATAGAACCCTCTTAAATGAGCTAATAAAATAAGTTAAACTCATTACACCTTGTTCAAATTGAACCTAGTCGTTTCTCTTATTTTTTCTTTTCTTTAAATTTTCTTTTTTATTTTATCTAATCAATTACTTGTATTTTTTTATTTTTTTACTTTTTATAAATTTTTAAATTTACTTCTCCTTAAATTCAATAATAATAAATAAATACAGTTTCAGAAGTCAATTATATGTAAATATAAGATCAAAAGATTTTTTAAATTTTTATATTACATGTAGAAAAAAAAAGTGTTATTTTTTTGATTGGTTTAAAAAAATAATGCATCTCAAGGTCGATTTTAATTTTTTTTTCTATTTAAACGGTTATTTTATTATTTTCAATTTTTATTCTTCTTTCTATTTTAATTTAGATTTCTTTAAAAATCTAAATTTATATATAAATAAAAGATAGAGAAGCAGAGCTTTATATGCGAGTAACGGAACGTTATTCGGATTCATATTTTTTTGTTCAAATTTAATACCGCGATATTACACCTTTCAACGATCCAATTTTCGCAAAATCCAACAATCTAATCTTTTTTTTTTCCTTAAAAAGTCTTACTATTTTTTTATTTTATTTTTCTTGCATTTAGAACAAAAATTTTTATAATACATTTAGCTTGCATTTTTTTGAAATTTTTCTTTTATAAGAGATTCGATTCCCTAAAGACTCATTTAACGGTTCTACGCTAAGTCTTGAGTCCAAGTCTTAAATTTTTGTCAAAATAAGACTCAGACTCAAAGTCTGAACAATGTGCACATTATAGGCTTGATCCTTTTTTTAAAATTAAATCACCTTGTTTAAAGGTTTTATTGAGTTGATTCGCAGTTCATTGAAATATGAAGTAAAATTCAAAGAATGCCTATTTGAAAAGATATTTTGCGTTTAACATTACTAATCTTACTTTAGAAAAAATTTCAACTTTTTTTAACGTATTTCCTCAAATGGATGGTCAAACCGGTTTCTTTTCAAGTTCTTTTTTTCGAAAATTTTGAATGAAAAAAAAAACCTTGTATTCGAAGAATTCGATGAAACTCTATTTCATTTAAAATCAATTTTATTTTACAAACTGTATTTCCTTAAATAGAAGCTAGTGCGGTCCACAAAGGATTTCTACTATTCGAAAATTTTACCCACGAAAAAAGCGTCTCGAATTATAGAAACGTTTTCAGTTTTTTTTTTCTTTTATTTGAAACAGAAATAAATAAAAACAACTCAAATAAAATAAAATTTTTATTTTAAGTAGTTGCAACTTTCTTCTATTTGTGATTAGGTTTGTTTGAGAAAATACGGTAATTTTTTTCAAAATTGTCTTGTAATTGAATCATTTTTTTTAAAATTTCACTCGAATAAAACATGTTTTTTGCCTCAAATACAAGTCCCTCTCTTCTATTAGAGGGTGCTTCTATTTGAGGTAATACGGTAAGTTACACATTATTATATAAAAAATAAAAATATTATTTTTTTTAAACAAATTTTTTTATTCTCTAATCAAACTTGTTTATTTATTTTCATAAAATTTACGACACAAATCACTTCATTTCTTTTTATTTTCGTTTATACATGAGCATCTTTTCGATTTACATTTCGTTTAGCTTAGATGATTAAATTTTTTGTTGAGTAACACCTATTTTATCTTTTCTTTTTATAGTTTATTGCCATTCTAGCAATACGTTTCATATAAACATCAATAGTTAATGACCTATTGGCCATTTTCTTAAATAAATAAATAAATCAAAAGTTATATCTTCGCTTAGATATAGTTCTTTGTAAGACCCAAAAGTCCATCTTACTATGTCACTATTTTTATTTTTTCAAAATTACCATGAAAATTAATTAAAACTTAACACTCAAAGGACCGGCGTATCAAATTTGACACTTTTTCAAAATTTCAAACTCCATTTTCTCATGAACCATTACTCATAATGATTTGTTTTTATATTCATTTTAAAGATTTATCAATTGACTTTTATATTTATTACTTCTCAGGCTACAATCTTTCTTGGAGCCTATGTTATAGTCTTTTTTTATAGATTTTCTCATCACTTATATTTTCAAAAAGTCCGAGTAAAATTTTTTATAAAATAATTAATTATAATAATAATTTTTTTTTTATTTGATTTTCAATTTTTAATATATTTCTAAGGAATAAATAACCCTCTATTAATTAATTTTAAATAAGCCATTGGGCCGGTGGTGGCCAAATGGTTAGAGTCGTTTGATGGGGGATCTGGAACTTTTAATTAATTAGCGACCCTAGTTGATTCAAGGCTCCGGGTTCAAGTCCGCACTCCTGCCACAAAAAAGTTTCACCCAAATAAAAAAAAATTATTAATTTTAACCTTTAACAAAAATTAGTACAGTGTATCCCCGATTTTTGAACTAATTTATAAAGTAATTAAATTCCATTTTTTCCACTCACTCAATTGAGATTCGATTTTCTCAACTTTCAATGTTATAAACTAAATTATTTTTTACAACATAGATTTATAAAATCGGAGAAACACTGTTTTATTTTATGGTTCTAATGAATTTAATCTTTGGTCGATCAATTTTTCAAAAAATCAATGTCTATTACTAATAATTTGGATTATAAATTAAAATGAAGAAACAAATGTTGCATGAATGTAAAATACAAATGCCAAATAAATTTTTCTGGAAATGCTGCATTGATGTTTCCTTATTGCTTTACATGAATGTGGCATTCAAAACATAGCGCATTTTACATAAATGTTACATCCTTATGCTGCATTCAAGTACATGGATGTGACATTTTTTTTTTGGTTGACTGGGTGCTATTTAAATATTTGATTAAAAAAATTTTCTTGTCAATTTCTTGTCATTTGTGATTTATTTTAAATGTTTTTATTGTTTTTTTTTAAATGAAAAATGTAAGTCAATTTTCTGATCACAAAATCATCTTTTGTTTGCGAAAACTCCTTAAGAAAATAACAGTATTATTTAGAATTATTTATTTATTTATTCATAATTTTATAAAAGACGAATACAAATACGAATATTTATTTTGCATAATGTTTGCAAAATTGTTTAAGCTTCGATCACTTTTAATTTTTACACTTCATGAATTTTCAGAATCAAAAAATATTTCCCTAAATTCGAACAATATTCGAATTTTTTGTTTACACAAAAAAGAGCTGTTAGCCTTCCACTTAAAGCGTTGTGAAAAAGTTAGAGAAAAAAATTAAATTTTTATTAATTTTTATTTTAAAATGTTGTCATTTTCGAATGGATAAACTTTTCGGAATTTTTTTTTTTTAAAAATGTATTTATCCGATTTTCAATAGACCAACACTCCATAATTGATTAATCAAAATAGACCTTAACATGAGCTGCATTGGAAAGCTTTTAGAGAGGATAATCAATACAAGGCTAACAAAATGGGCAGAATCAAGAAATATTCTAGTAGACAATCAAAATGGCTTTCGAAAAGGACGATCAACTCAGAATGCAATTTTTAAATTAATAGAAAGTGTCTCTAGAAAATTTAAAAAAAAACAAAAAACAGGGCTTGTTCTCTATGATTTTGCGAAAGCTTTTGACACTATTTCAC
>NTPY01000391.1:412278-432396 GCA_002922825.1 Brachionus calyciflorus
GGTGTAGCAAAATTGTTACACATTGTAGCAATTTACAGAATAACTTTACCACTTCCTGTTTAAAAGTTATACTAATTTGAATGAATTGAAATTTACTGTAAAGAGCCTTTTATTGCTTACTTAATCATTTTAAAGTTTTTTTTCGCCAATTAAAATTTAATTTGTGTATTTTATCAAATTATTTGGCAAAATATTCCCAAAAAAATTATTTAAAGTAAATTATTTTTTCACAACACATTTTTCTTGGTTAAAATCAATTAACCATTGTTTTAACTTTTCAAATATACTTTTGATATCTTGAACCAATAAATCAGTTTCATTTTCGACAAAACTAGCTACTTTCGTATCGTCGGCAAACAGTTTACAAATTTTTATCATATCTGGTAAATCATTTATCGGTCCTAAAACGAATCCTAAAACTGATCCTTGTGGAACACCGGTAATTACATCTCTCCAATTGAACATGTTCTACCAAGGACCAATATTTGTTTTCTTTTTGTCAAAAAAGCCTGAATCCATGAAATTAGTTGATCTTGAAATTTAAACAACTAAATAATAATTTAAACTGTTCTTTTTTTCTATGGGATTGGTGTTGCAAATTCAAAATTTTAATTTTTTCATAAAAAAATAATCAAAAATCGTTCAATTTCGTTCATTGATTGCTCAAAAACCGTCAAGAATATGAAAAAAATAAATCGAGAAATACAAATAACAAGCAGTTTTCTACTTATTTTCCAAATATAAGCGAAAACAGTTCAATATTCGCTGAGTATTTTTTTATTAAACTTTAACCATAAAAAAAGAGAATTTTTTTAAGACCCATAAAATGCCTTTTTTACATAATTTGGCATCATGTGATTTTTTTGCAATTTGTAACTTAGTTTTCTTATAAAAGGCATTTAGACCTAAATTTTGAAAAAAAATTATTCTTTTTTGATAAATAGCCTTTCGGCCTTTTAATTTTAAAGGTTTCCAGTCAGTTGCTTAAATAGTAAAAAAATCTTGCCAAATGAAAGCTTTATTAAATGAAAGCTTTATTAAGCTTTATTAAGCCATCATCATCCTGAAGTTTTAAATCTGAAGTCGTTTTTTGTCATGTCCAAAATGAAATTGAAAATAAAGCTAGGAATAGTACAGGGCATATAGAACAAATGTTTGAGTCTACAATAAATAAAGCTATAAGAGATAACGGTGTCGATATTTAACAAGCTGCTTTTTAAAATACAATTTAAAGAACTTTCGAAAAACTTGTGGAAAGATATAAATCTTGGTATGATTTTTTTGTTTTTCGAGTATGAAGACTATTTCCGAAAGTTAGCTTATGCAATGGGCCTTTTGAATTACTAATTACTTTTTCTAAGACCAATTTATATTTTTGAAACTTGAAACTTATCATTTATTTCTGATATACCATGTCTAAATAATGTTCCTATTTATTTTTCATTGAAAAATGCTCATTTTCCTTCAATGTCGTAAAAAGCTCATTTCTGGCCCCTAGAATTTTAATTTTGTGAGAAATTTTTCTATAGCATTTTTTGAAGATTATGAAACGCTGATTATTTTTACATAAGCCTCCCGGCACAAAAATTATGCCAAAGAGGTCTTATTTTAGGATAAAAAACTAAAATTGAAAAACCAAACAAAATCGTTTTATTCGAAGAATGTTTTATTTTTCAAAAAATTTCTGTTTAGAAAGTATTTCTTTTTATGTTATATTTTTGTCCAGACCAAACATGAATGAAAAATCCGTAGCTGGTTACATGGAACGTAAGTTAATTTTACTAAATGCATTATAAAGATATAAAAATTACGTCATATCGTATAGCTATACAATTTTACAAACTTCTAAATATTACTCGGAATCACATTTGGCACGTTTCTTAAAACTTTTTTTATTTAGCATTATTTAGTATAACACCGCTCACGTCTAACGTAAACCATGATACAGTCTAGCCTCGATTTTGTCAACGCTCAGGGTAAAATCAAAATTGTTGACAAAAACAAATATTGACACAATCAGAAATTTGAAATTGTCAGTATGTGTTGACAAAATTCAAATACTTAACAAATAATTGAAAAAAAAATAGAAAATTACAATTACATGTAATTACAATTACAATTTTATATTTTCTGAACTTTTTATGGCCCCAATTATATTTGAAATATTTTTAGATTAAAAAAAAACTAATTTATCGTTTATTCAAAGTTTTTTGGCGATATCGTAAAATTATTTTAATAAAAAAAGATAACACCTATTTTTTTACTGACAAAATCAAGCTAAATTAACATGAGAAGTGTTTACAAATTTGTCTTAAAATCTATTTATATTTGCTGACAAAAAAAAATTTGACAAATTTAAAATTGACTAGATCGAATAACTTTTTAGAACGTAATCTTTTCTGACGGTAATTTAAAAAATGACAAAATAAAAAATTGACAAGATCAGGGTTGATAAATTCGAGGCTAGACTGTATAAGTTGTGTGATAAAGCTTTTTTGAATATAAACTGAGTAAATGAAAACAAAACTTAACAAGTGATCGACCCATAAGCAAAATTTTATCTCATAAAAAAGTTTTTAACATATAAAATAAAAATTCAATACTGTCATAAATGCATAAAACTTCTTCAACTTTCAAAGAATAAGAGTCGAGAAAGAGGAAAAGAAAACAATCGTACAAGTTAGTTTTAATTTGTCCTGTAAGGAAATTTTTTTATTGATAGGAAATAAGTAAAAACTCAAATTCTTTTAGTCTCGTTAATCGAAAGCTTTTGAAAATAATTTTTGTTTAACTATCCCAGAGTAGTTAATTGAGCTTTATTTACAGAAAGCATTTAAAAAGTTCAAATCCTTATCTTCTTTATTATATTAAACTGTAGTATTTTCAAAAATAAAACGAAAAAACAGCTCACATTTTATGAAGATTTCTATCAAAGCATATAGTACAATAATTCAAGTTTGTGTTCGCCCAAAAAATTCCATCTCAAATTCAGAGCTTAAATTGGATACACTATAGAACCTCCCCTAACGCCAAATCAGAAAAAGGTATATATCAGCTTGTAGATCTCGACGAGCTGATCACGAATATATATGTTTTACGCTGCAGGGACGTTCCGTTCAAAAATTATTGGCCTTGAAATGACAGTGGTTGTAATAAAAGTGTAACGTCAACCGTAACCAAAGCGTAACCGTAACCGTAACCCAAGTGTAACCGTAACCGTAACCCAAGTGTAACCGTAACCGTAACCCAAGTGTAACCGTAACCGTAACCGTCACCGTAACCGTAACCGTAAGTATCGTAAAATTTAAAAAAAAAAGACTAATTTCAATCAATTTTATGAGCTAGCGTACCAGCATACGGTAAAAAAAACTGACCAACATATTAGACTCAGATTAGTAAATTCAACTTTTTGGGATAAAATATTTTTAAAAAAACTTGTAAATAAAAAATTCAGAAATTTAAATTTTTAAAAAGAAACAGAAATTTTATTATTATTACAAAATTCCTAAAAAAAGTTAAATTTCTGAATTTTTTATTTACAAGTTTTTTTAAAAATATTTTATCCCAAAAAGTTGAATTTACTAATCTGAGTCTAATATGTTGGTCAGTTTTTTTTACCGTATGCTGGTACGCTAGCTCATAAAATTGATTGAAATTAGTCTTTTTTTTTTAAATTTTACGATACTTACGGTTACGGTTACGGTGACGGTTACGGTTACGGTTACACTTGGGTTACGGTTACGGTTACACTTGGGTTACGGTTACGGTTACACTTGGGTTACGGTTACGGTTACGCTTTGGTTACGGTTGACGTTACATTTTTATTACAACCACTGTATAAAAAAAAGATTTTATTGATCGATTTATTGAACCTTTCTTAAGTCAAAATCCAGTAGAATTATATATCAACTTGTAGATCTCAACGAGCTGATCACGAATATATATAATTATTGCTCGTCGGACCTTCCATTCAAAAGTTATTGCCCTCGAAAGTTTTAATAAAAAATTAAAAATATATTCATGTCAAATTCAATAAAAAAAAGGAATTATATAAAAATAATAATTTATTTGTTGAGAGAAATTTTTAAATTCGTCTAATATTCGATCTAATTGATTTTTTTTTGAAATTTTTGTTCTCTCTGTCATAAATATTCACACATATGTGATATTAGATTTTTTTTCTCACACACAGTTTTTTATATTTTTTTTTAACCGCCTCTAATTTAATTCAATTATTCTTTAAAGATGATGGTTGAGAATTTTGAAAAAATAGTATTTTTTTTTAATTCAATACCTTCTCTAAACTCTCCTTAACCCTAATCCCTAAAAACTTTATTTTTTTAAATTTTATTAAAAAAATTCTAACCGTAAAATTAGCCCAAATTATGGCTAATTTTATGGTTAGAATTCTTTAATTTGATTTTATATTTTAATTCTTGACTTTAAACATATCTCCTGAAAAATATTGCAATATTTGAGTCTGATAATATTAAAATTAAAAAAAAATTATATAATATTTTTTTCGAAAAATAGACAAAATTCTGAACAAAATGTCAAATTTTCAAGTCTCTAGCTCGGAGGTAAGATTTGATGTATGAAAATATAAAATTTTTTATTTAAATAACAATTAAATACGGGGGCCGAATTTCTATTGTTATCCGACATACTCCTTTAAATTTAAAATTTTTTCGCATTAAAAATTAATTTCACACATTTTATTTGAAATTTTGCGGGTGTGATTTCCGCCGATGTACTAAAGCGCTGTCGAAAACCCGTAGAATCTTTAATTTTATATGAAGGAAAAAATACGAAAAATTAAATTAAATAAATTTTATTTTTATTTCTATTTAATTTTCTATTTAATAAGAATCACTATGGTAATATTATCAAAGTTTATTCGATGTCCTGATTCAATCTTATGTCTATTAATTTGTTATTTGGATTCTTTTTTGTGTTTTTTGTTAACTTTTGCTCTTCTATTCTATGTGTAAATTTTTTTAAACCAATCATGAGGTTAATTGTTGAATGTCGAATTCTTAGGAATATGAATATTGCCAAAGATTTAATGTGTCCCAAATCATAAACCCTACCCGAGAAAAAAAAAACGCGTTTTTCTTCGCGTATTCATGCGTTTAATCAAATAATGCTAAAAGACGTTTCATTTTTTGGCGTTATTTCCAAAATATTTATGTTTTTTTTTTATTATAAAAAATGCAAAAAAATGTCAAGTAAAAAACGCGTTGTTACACATGAAAAATTTTATGATTTCAACTTATTAAATATTCTTAAAAAAAAAAAATTTATACTGTAAACCTTTCTAATAAGGTAAATGCACTAAAACCCAAATTTTCGGTTTGTACCAAATTTTTTGTTTGTCTAAAAAATATGAATCAATCAAAAAATTGAATACAAATCGAAAATTCGGGTTTTAGTACATGCACTATCTTGCACGATATTTCAAAAATTATTTATAGCGTTGCAATAAATTTTTTTTACAATTAATTTGATTTTGGAATCCCGAAATTAAAACGTTTTTTTAAAATTATTTATTATCTAATCACATTCTAAAAGATTGCTTATCGGAGTTATTATTAAATCTTCTTCTACTCTTACTGATAGACAACGTCGCTCTATAGAATCTAAAGAAGTTAAAGTTAATTCCTCTAAAAATTCTCCAATTTGAAAGAATTTATCAATATTTTTAGAGCATTCGGAACTTAAGTTTTTAAAAAAAACGTCTTTTTTCTTTTGTTCGAACTTTTTTACTAATACCATTTGAAACTCATTTATCGAGTAAAAGTCAACTATAGAACCATATAGATTTTCTTTCTCAACTGAAAATTGTATTAAATGGTTATTTAAGGACTCAAATTTTCTGTCATAATCAATTGAATGATACTCTAATTTTTTGTTTATAGCTCTATTGCTTTTAAAAATAATTATATTATTTGATAAAAGTTGTTTTGTCTTGCAGAACTCATTAATTAAGAGCTTTACGTCAAATACAAGTGTATCAAAATCAGCTTTTTTTGGGTTTATCAATTCGCTATTGCTAGAAAAATTCTTATTAATAAAAATCTCATTTTGTAAGGTGCCCCAAATCATAAACACTAGTATCTTTAAATTTTATTCCTCAATTGATAACCGATTACGAAAATTTTCTGAATAAAAATTTAATTATATAATTATAATATCTAGCGAAGATGGTTTCGATTTTTCAGAAAAATATTTTATTTTGAAGTACTTCTGTAAAAAAACCTTATTTTTAGTCATTTTTGATTAAAAATTTAGTTTTATTGAAACTTTAATAGCGTTCATTTTGGTTTTCATGAAACAAATTGTTCAAAATCGAAACCAATTTTTATAAAGCGTGGTTAACTCTATAATTCAAAATATTTTCGGAATATTTTTATCGGAATAGACATGAGTTATTAAGGCTCAAAAATAGCCAAATCTTAACTAGTGTTTATGATTTGGGACACCTTAAATAAAATTGAATATCTGCATTTTTTGTTTTTTGGCTCAAGTTTCGAGTATTAACTTTAATCTGCTTTCTCCTATCTAAATTTTGTGCAATTTGTCCCTCATAATTTCTGGTTCCAAAAAAAAGGTCTCGTGTCATTTTGAAAGCGTTTTCAAAAGCAAAGCAAGATGTCTTATTTAGCGGGCCAAAATTCTTAACTTGTTCAGGGAGATGAATATGTCCATGTACATTAGAAGTCATATTAATTTGACCATATAGTTCCTCATATTCTTGAATGAAATCGACAATAATTTTTTTAGCATCAATAATGTTTTCTTTATTAATTTCGTCTTGGCACAATATGCGCAAAAAAATTATAAATTTGATTAAATTATTAAAATATTTATCAACCAAAAGCCCCTTAAATATTCCGAAGGATAAATAAAGTGCAATTGTTCTGAATTCATTAGCTTTGTAATAAAATCTCTCAGAAATAGGTCTTATTTTCCTCTTTATTTCACTTGGTAATTTAACATCCATCTGACGTTTTTCAATGAAATGTATAACTTTTCCTTTTTATTTCAAAAAAATTAGATAATTATTAACTTAAAACAAAATAAAAATTTTTACCTAGATAAAAATTTTTTTGCCAATTACTACTATCGAAAAAACTATTAAAGATTTTTTTGAAAGTTCCAATACAACTTAAATGCATGTAATCTAAAATTAATTTATCAGGAATTTTTATCCAATAAATAACCCCTGTCAGCTTCTCATCTGAGATCCTCATGAGAATTCATGGGAAAAAAAACTCATGAGATACTGATGGTTTCTTATGTGAATTCTCATGAGATTTTTTTGAGGATATAATTATAATTATAGTTGAGTATTTTTTGAGAATCTCGTGAGATCTAAATGAGAATCTCATGTTATTTTTATTCAGCGTGATTTTATGAGTTTTTAATTGAATTTGGTAATCTTACCGACCGTGAACCATAAATAAGTTATTTTAGACCCAACCAAAAAATTAATTGGGTTCAAATTTTTCTGGACAAAATTTATTTAATAAAATCAAGAAAGAAAATAAATTTTTAAAAGTATTTATTGATAAAATCTTAGAAAGTTAAAATAAAAAAAATTTTTTTGAAAAAAATTAGTCGTGTTCAAATTCATAAGCAAGTTTAGAAATAAATTTATAATTATTTGTATTTACTTCAATACATTTAAACTTTATTTCATTACAATTAATAATATGCCTCTTATATCCAAGATTTTTTATATTATAAATTGAATAAAACTTGTCGAAATATGAATTTACAATTAGAGAAAAAAAATCTGATTTTTCTTTAAAAATTTGTTTTGAATTTAGTTTGCTTGACAAAATATTAATAAAACAAAAATTTTCGTTTTTATATTTAAAAAAGAAGTCAATATTTCCATAATATTCTTTGTGATCTTTTTTAATACAAATAGTGTAGCTGTTTGAATTTAGTTTCTTCTTGTATGTTTCCGAATGAAATACTTTCTGTTCACTGAGATATCTGCTTGCACCAACAATATTAAATTCAGAATCGATTTTTGTCTGGAAGTAGTCATTGAAAATTTGCTGATCTGTTTCATTTAAGCTGACATTATGGAATGGTTGTAACAATTGATTGCCATCAAAGTTTTCGAACTTGTGATTTTTTGTATTTTTATAGCAAAATGAATAAAATTCCTCAGATAAAAAATTTTCTTTTTTTAATTTTGAATTAAAAACCATATTATTATTTATTTGATTAATTAGCTGATTCAAATATCCTTTTGTACCGTGAATTTTTTTTTTGAAATTATAAATTGCTCCCTAAAATTTTTTGTAAAATATAAATTTGATGCAAAATCTTTAAAATACATAAAAATTTACTTCAAATACAAATTGAGAGTTACAATGAAGAGGACCATGCTGTTTTACTTGATCAGCCAAGTGTAAATGCGCATGCACTGTGTAATCATAAGCATAGTTGCCAAATGAATCTTCTAGTGCTTCAACATACTGTTGTAGTATTTTTTTTGAAGTTTCGATGAGATTTTTATCAAAAATAGGTTCATAGAGCATCCGGATCGCAAAAACATACGAAGCAAATAATTTAAAATAAAAAACAGGAAGATATTCGTACAATAAAGGTATTGCTTGATAAAAAAGGAAAATCCTAAGCTCATTAGATTTAAATTTCAATTTATCATCAAAACACTTTATTGAACGTGAGATATTATGTGGTACTTTCTGTTGTTTTAAGAGCTTATTTATTACATCTAGTTTATTTCCTAAAATTAAAGAAAATTAAAAAAAATATTCGAAATTAGTCTTTCAAGGTTTACTCACCTATATAAAATTCATTACCTTGGTCAGAAAAGAAAAATTGCTTTATCAACCACTTAGTATGGCCTTGAAGTACCAAGTGCATATAATCCAATGGGGCCTGACTTGGAAGATCAATAATATTTATCAATGAATTTGGACCTTTGATGCCAAAAATTGGCTTTTTAGTTTCTGTAACCAGATTAACCATATTTTTAAATTCAACATCTGTTCTATTTTCAAACTAAAAAGCAATTAAAACTATTTTTTGGTTTTTTTTTATATTTTTGTTTACTTTTTTTGGAGGATAAATTCGCTTCCCATACGTACAACTATGCTCACCAGGATGGTAACAATGAATGCAACCGAATTCACCGTTAAATTGTTTTACATTCAGTACCGCAGCCTTTGCTGGTAAATCCATTATTACTGACTGAACTCTTATGGTGAAATCGAAGTCTAAAAAAGATGAATTTAGTATAAATATTACTAAAAAATAAATATTTGAAAATTACTTTTTATTTTTATGTTTTTATTTTTGCTTAAAATTAAATCTCGAACAATATTTTTTACAAAAATGTCATAAACAGGCTTTTCCTTACCCAACCAGACACCTAGAAATAATTTTTTATTTAATTATCAACTTAAAAAAAAAAATTTCAAAAAATTAAAGTAACCTAAAATGACCATGTTGTTGAAATTTTCTCTTGAAAATGGCTCTAATTCAACAATTGTTCCAAGAAAAGGCCACATAGTATATTTATTTGAATTTGTTACTGGTGCTCCGTCCGTATTTAAAACTAATGAAATATATTTATCTTGGCTATTTTTTATGACATTTTGGTAAATAGAACCATCGCTTATATCTGTTAGATTATTTGATTGAGGTGCTAGCGATTGTTTACTAATAAGCTGATTAAATAAATTTTTATTATTGAAAATAAAATCGATTTGGGAATATATATCGAATGTTACGAACGGACTTAATTCTTTGGAGCATTTTTCACAAATATTTTTTTTTGTAATTAGTGTATCAATAGTCAAATTTTGACTAAAAAGAGCCTTGCAATTAACGCAACAAAAATAAACCTCATAATTTTTATTTTTTAAACTTAAATAGCTTTGAATTTTAGCAAACGATTTTGGACACTTGTTTTTTTTAGGTAAAACCATTTTAAACAAATTTAAGATGTCATCAATAGTTTTATTATTTAGACTATGTTTTAATTTTAAAGAATAAACAGCCATATAAAAATCCTTAACATCAATTTCACTACAATCATAAAGATAATCTTTAAAAAATAAACCACCTAAAAACCCATTATAAACGTTATTTAAATTTATATCCATGTTTTCTTCGTTTTTAGATGGCTCATTGAAATTCAAAACATTAAAATTATTAGAATAATTTTTTTCATGAATTTCCTCTGGGTCCGATTGATCTTCAACAATATTAATAAAATTAGACTTTTCGGTTATATTTTCTAAATTAACAAAGTGACCCTCAGAATTTAAGGATTTTTGTTGGTATTTAATTTTAGGATCCAAAAAGTTATTATAATTTTTTAGTCGTTTTAAACGATATTTTTTCGCTTTTTCTCTATTTTGGATTTTAACGTAATCGAAATCAACAGAAGCTGAAAATGCTTCCGATAAAATTTTTTGATCAACCTTCATTTCAAAAAAAATAATTTCAAATTTCAAATTATATTACAATTGGAAAAGTATTCAAAAAATTGGATGAGAGCATTTTTTAAAAAATTAGTTTAAACTATTATTCTTTCTTAATTGAATAAAAGTACATTTCATTTCTGTTCAATTTATTAGTGCATCTTTTTTATTTAAAAATCATTTTATAGATCATTTTTCATTAAACGTTTTTAAATAAAATTTTAAATCAAATAAGTTTTATAAGAATGAGTTCAAAATCATCAATAGATTCACAAGGTTTTCTATTAAAATTTTATTTTTTTTATTCAAAATTTAGTTAATTTTTTAATAGAAATTGTCAAGGATCATTATGTCCTATTTTTTGAGGCGGACAATACATACGACGTCTTAAAAAAAAGCAAGTGTGTTGAACTCGATCAGGAGAAACAAACTGTCAAGATTTATTATCCTAGACAAAGAGCTTATTTTAAAGGAAAAATATGTTATGAAGGTTCTTAAAATAAAAATTTTATTTTTTCTTGTTTTTAACTTGTTTTTTCTTTAGGAACAGAGGAAAAATGTGAAAAAAAGTGCAAAAAGTTGATTAAGCGTCAAGCTGAAGAAGCTTCGAGTACAGAAGATGATTTCAATTTTACTCAAGCTAAAGTTGACAAAGTCACAAAACTTGGTAAAAAATAAATTTATTAATAATACTT
This sequence comes from Brachionus calyciflorus, assembly GCA_002922825.1. Lineage (NCBI taxonomy): Eukaryota > Metazoa > Rotifera > Eurotatoria > Ploima > Brachionidae > Brachionus > Brachionus calyciflorus. Next base: position 423,446 of record NTPY01000391.1, read on the forward strand.
TTAATTAATAATTAATTTCTATTTAGTTAAAGATTCTCAGACTCTTTATGAAAAGGAAATGGATAAATTTAGAAATCTTGAAAGCTCACAAAAACGTCCTAGAGAAATAAGTCCATTCCGAGGTTTTGAGACGATTGAAAGCGAACCAAATGTCGTTAGTGAACCAAACGATTTTAATAATCATAGTGAAATAAAGAAGCTTAAAAAAGATATAGAGTCACTAAGAGTCGAAATGAACAATAATTTTAATAGTTTAAAAGAAATGATTTCATCATTACAAAAGAAAACAAATGACCCAGAATATCCATCAGAACTTGTATAAATTTTAGCCATTTTTAAATTTTTTTGATTATTTTTAAAATTTTTTAAAATTTTAGTGGCATGGTGAGAAGGAATTGCTATCGGTCGGTGCTCCAAATATTCAAAAATATGTTTCAAATCTAATGGACATTCTATATACTGACGAAGAAATGTCAAAAAGCTACGTCATTGAAGGGGCGTCGACATCTAAAAAAGAACCTTTGGATCTAGAAAGATTACATAAAATTCGAGGTAATTTTTTTTCTACAATTTTTATAAATAATTGTTCATTTTTTAAAATTAATTTTCATTTAGATGCAGTTTTTATCAAATACCGAGTGCCAAATCACAAGAAAAATGAGTTTTATGAAATAGTAAAAGCTAGAGCATGTCGTAAATGTTTGGATACTGCAAAGGAATTTAAGAAAAAAAATGCAATTTAACAAATTAATATTTTTAGCTTTTTTTTTATTAATCAATAAAATATTTTTTAAAATAAACTTTTTAATTTTTTAATTACATTTGATTCCTGATTATTTTTAATTAAAATAAAATTAAATGAAATTAAAAGAACCCTTTTTCTTTCGATTCCTCATAAAAAACTAATATAATCTCATTTAATCTCATCGCTCATTTGATATCTAAGCCTTTTTCTTGTCAGAATTTCCTATTGAATCTCATGAGATCTCATCGTTTCCCGTAATTATCTAAGCTCTTTTCTCGTAAGAATTACCTGAGAATCTCAAGAGATCTCGTAAGAATTTGGTAACCGAGAATCTCATCAGATTCTTATAATATCTCATTTAGAATCTCATCGGATCTCAACAAGAATCTCATGAGATCTCGGCCGAGATCTCTTAAAGAAACTGACAGGGGAAGAAAAGCCTTTTATTCCTTCAAAACTATCATTGTTCTTAATAGCCATTTGTACCTGACTTTCGTATTTTTCATTAGTTCGTAACAAAATATTTTGCAAATTTGGGTAGACCATAACACGGCTATTTCTTATACCAGGATGGAGACATTTAATACAACCAAAATAGCCATTAAATTGTGTCGAATTACAAGCCTTAGATCTTGCTGGAGTATCTGAAATAAAAGCTAGAATTTTTATTTTTATTGTCATATCAGACCATTCCATACCATTTTGAATAATATCATTAATTTCATTATTGTATTCTCCTAACCACAAATTAAAATCAAGATCAGAACCACTCCAAGAAGAATGAACAATTATGTTCTCAAATGAACCTCTTAATAAAGGTGGTAACTCAGCTATTGAAGACATTAATGTCCATATAGAATTACATCCTGATTTGTTATAAATAACACCATCCGCAAAAAGAATTAAATTTATTGTATTATGTTCATAAGAATACAGATCACCACTCATAATATCAGAAAAAATTTCACCTTTACTGCTGAGTATCTTCCCTTGAAATTTAATACATAAACATTTAAAAAAATTAGTATTTAGTTTTTAAATTACTCTGATATTCTAAAATAGTTTCATAATGATTATCTAATATTGTCCTTAATTGGCATTTTACGCTTGAATTAAAAATTTTGTTTGAAAATTTAGAGCCCATTTTTCGATTATTAAAAGAACAAGACTCCGTTAAGCACACTTTTTTGGTGTCAGAATCTTTTTTCACAATTTGATTTTTACAAATTGAACAAATTAATGTTTCTTTTACTTTTTGAGAGTTGCTATAATTTTTTTGGATTTTAAAATAGGAATCAGGAATGTTGCTTTCTGGAGGTAGAATTAATTTTATAAATTTATAAAGCCTTCCTCGATTAATCTCAGCAATACTCAATTTATCCGCTGTGGCTTCAAAAAGTGTTACAAAGTCTTCTTTTGTTAGTAAACAATTTGGATATAAAGCCTGTTTAAAACATGAACTATCAAATTGAAACTCATTAGATTCGTCTATTTCAGCTTAAGAATTTTTTAAAGATTTAAGATATATTTAATTTTGTTTAATATAATATTTACATCCGCTTTTTTCATCTGAAAGAATAGATTCTGAAAGATCGATTTCATGTTCTAATGCTACTCCAATTTTTTCTTGGGCGTTATTTAATGAGTTTATTGAACAAGTATTTTGTTTTGGATCAAATTCTTTTTTATTCCCAAAATTACATTTTTTTGCGGAATTGTCTTCAAACATATTTCTAGAAATACAATCTAGTTCTATTCTACGTTTCTCTCTATATTTCTTTTGTTTAATTTTATATTTTGTTGACTTTTTTTTATACCTTTCAACTTCTGTATCAGTCGATTCGTTTTCACTAAAAATTTCTTGATACATTTTTCTAATTTAATTTCTAAAAAAGTCAAATTATTTGACACCACTTTATTTAACCCTTATCCGTCGGAAATATAAAATTTTACATTAAATGCTAAAATGGGTCAATTTTGACCCGAAATTTTTTCATTATTTTTTACTCGGTTAACGGCTGAAATGGGTCATTTTTGACCCGTTAATATAGATTCATATATTCTATTTGAAGAGAATATGAAAAAAGATAAATTAGATCTTATAAATTCTTGATAAAAAGGATAAATTGATTTAAATTGAAAAAAATGAAAAAATCAATCCAAGATTAATTTTTTTTTTATTTAATTAATTAAAATTAATTAAATAAAATAAATTCGGTAAATCAGAAATTATTTAAACAAAAAAATAAAGGATGATTTAGAAAAAATATTTTTTTCAAAATTAATTTTTATTTTAATTAGTGATAAAAAAAGAGAGCTATTATCAAAAGTTACGCTTTAACTATAAAAAGAGGATTAAAAACAGTTATTTAATTGATTTTAATAGTAGAAAATATTAAAAATAAGCTTGGGTCAAAATTGACCCATTTCAGCCGTTAACGTGGCTTCGGGTCATTTTTGACCCGATTTTAGCATTTAACGTATATAAAAAAAATAAAAATTTGCTTGGGTCAAAATTGACCCATTTCAGTCGTTAACGTAGCTTCGGGTCATTTTTGACCCAGTTTTAGACGGATAAGGGTTAATTTAAAACACACGCCAAAAATAAAAATTTTTTACTATACACAAACACAGATAAAATTTATATATTTTTTTGGCTTAACAAACAAAAAAAAAGAATCTTTTTTTTTAAAAAAATATTTAAAATTTTCTAAAGTCTTTTTTTTAAAGATTAGTTGTTAGAGCTAAACAATTTTTTTTCAACTCTTTAATTTAAAGACCTAAAAAATATGAGAATAATTTAAAGACTAAAAAATATAATAAGCTTAATTTTTTTTTTAGAAAAATATGGCTTTTACAACTCCGCTAAAAAGAAAGAATAGACTTAGAAAAATACTAAACGATACTGATGAAAGCGATGAAGAAATAATTGAATCAAGAAATTCTAAAATTCCCAAGTCTGAAAAATTACAACGTAAAAATATTATTCAGTCGTCTGAAGAAGAAAATGAACTGGAATTTTTTTCTTGATTCAGTTTATTTCTGAGCCAGACCGTTTTGATATTCTTCCTGAACACTTAGTAAGATTAGACTCTGATAATACATCTAGCGGAAAAGTTTAGCATTACTCAAAATTTTATGAGGTAAAAATCCTGAAAAAAGGTAAATTTCAACAATTTCTAATTATTGTTTAATATTTTTTTTACCCATTTAAAAAAATATATAATTTAATAAAAAAGTGCTATTGAAATCTGACATATTTTTCATGGTACCGAACGCTCCAGATGTAGTCAGATCTCAGTACACTACTTTTGTATCGGAAAATTAAATAATGATATATTTTATTTAGGCTCGTTTGAATATATTCAAAAAATGGCAAATAAGTATTCATTTAATTTGCCATTGAAAACAACCGATGAAAGTTGTACAGAAAAAAGTAAAATAAAAAAAATTAATAAAAAAATTTATAGTTGAATTATCTTAATTATTTAGATAATGAAATAGTTGTCAAAAAAAATTGCCAGAAGCATCGAAGAATAATCAACCAGCAAGCATTATGGAAACATCTCTATTCAAAATCAATAGCCAAAGTACGTCATCAATATCAGTATCCAAATTGCCAGACTTACCATCTTTTAGTCAAAGCTTATTTCAAGAATTTTCAAAACAGATGACCGAAAAGTTCAAGCAACAACAAAATGAGTATCAACTTCTAAAAGAACAAATAAGTGAATTAAAAAATTGTACCGAAGAAAAATTGTTTGTAAATTAATTTTTTTAAATTTTTTATTTATTAGAGATTTAATTGTTTATAAAACTCTTCTTTTTAACCTTTTTGATCATGTTTACTATCGCTACATCTAAATAAATTTCAATGTAATAAGCTTTTTAAAAACGACTAATCTAATTCTTTTTAGTTGAATATAGTCATTTTATTTTGCTCTTAGTCAAAAAAAATTAATTATAAGTTAAAGAGTCGACTTAATTAACTCGAAAAAAATACAAATAAATTATATAATATTATATAATTATAGATCTAACTTTAGTTTATAAGTATTTTTTTCTATTATATTTCTGATCTTTTTTTTACCTTAAAAAAAGGCTAGAAAATGAAAAATCATTAAGAAATTTACCACAAAACAAGCTTGGAGAAGTCTCTTACTTAATATAGTAACAAAAGATGATTTTCTTCTCTTGTTTCAACTAAATTTAAACCAAAAGTATAATTAAATAAGGCGAAAATTTAAGTTAAATAAAAGGAGATAAAAATTTTTATTGAAATAAGTGATTTATTCAGGGTTGATTTGTGGCCAATATTTTAAGAAATATACTTTTCATACTCTGACCATTTTTATAGATAATTGAAGATCCAAAAAACCTAAATGAAAATAAAAACTTTTCATCTGAAAATTTAATTTAGTGAAATTATGGGTCTTGTAGCTTTGATGGAAAATTGTCCATGGACAACATGTTTTTCGATTGGGTGGACAATTTGTAATTTGATTTTACAACTTTTTTTTCTAATTTTCCGCCTGTTATTTAAATTGTCCACCTAATCAAAAAACATGATTGCCCATGGACATTTGTTCATCAAAGCTACAAGACCCGAAATTATTTTGATATATTTTCTATCGAAGAAAATTCAAATATCGTTATCCCTCGATAATAATAACATGCCATTATTCTAATAGAGAAAATTTATTATATATTTCATCAAATGTTTAGTATAAGACTTTTAAAAAATTAGAAATATTTTGGCTTTTTTGTGTATAAGTTTTTTTTAGTAAAAATGTTACCTAATGATTTCAAAATTGACTAATCCCAAATTTTTAATTTATAAAGATTTTCTTTCTTGTGTCACTAAAAAATTATTAAAAGCTTTAAGTATATTTCTGGGTTAAAAATAATCTGATTTTTTATATTTTTTTTTCGATAATTTTAACAATTACTATGGCTTTTAAGGTTAAAGTGGATTAGTTTCATAAGTTTTTGCCAAAGAAGGAAAATTTATGCCTCATTTAAAAATAATTTTTAATAAATCTTTTTTATTAGCTTTATAATGGTAAGAATTTAATCAAAGATGTTTACGGTCAAAAGCCAAAGGAATGGGCGCTTCAATGCTGTAAAGTATTATTTACAGAAGAGGAAATAAAAAACTGCGTTTTAGTAAGTTCAAATAAAACATCAAGACCACCATGTTCTCCGAATCGGGTAAAATTATTACGAAGTAAAAAAATTTATTTAGTTTAAGAGAAAAATAAGATAATAAGAATTTTTTTTTTTAGAAGCAATTCTTTATAAATACAAATCCATCCCGGCAGAAAAGCATGACATTATATGGAAATCAGTAGTTAGCGATTTTAACCAAAAAGGACGCACAATTAAATTCAATATAAAACGTTTATTGTTTGGAAATAATTAAGTTTTTTTGTATATCCGTTTACTAATTTTTGTATTTTTATTCTAAAATTTAAATAACTTCAATATTTTTTTTTCTAATAAACTGTTTGTAAAAATGAAAATCTTTTTATTTTTTCAATTTTAAAAACCCGAAAATTATCAATATATGAGAATTTAAACGTATTTAAAATCGTAAATTAAAAAAAATTTAAATACAAGTAAAACTATTAAGAATTTATCCCCACTTTTCAATTTTAGTTGTAAAGTAATAACGCATTTTTTTCAAAAAGTTTATTTACGTTAAAATGAAAATAAAACGTAACGTTTTTGAATGGAAAATTTACACTAAAAAATGCGTAAAAAAACGCGTATAAATTTGTAAAAATACGCGTATTAACATGTATAAAAAACGCGTTTTTTTTTTCTCGGGTAGTTGACAAAAATTTTTTTATTTGACTTTAATCGATTTAAATTTTACAGAAAATTGATCATGATTTTAGATTGTAAGGTTATAAAAAAATTCAACGCAATTAAGCAATTATAGATAAATTAAGCGTAACAGACATTTTCGTCTAATACGCTCAAAACACTTCGAAAAAAAATTAACGAATTTTATTTAATTTTTCGTAAAATTTTTTTTTATACAAAAAAAATCAGCGCAGATAACTAGTTAAAACATATTAACAGTTAAAAATAAACAATCCGAAATCTAAAATTAAGATAATTATCCTTGCAGTTTTTAATAGTGTTGAGAGTCGCCTGGGTCGTCTAGAGTCCACTCGACTTTTTAAAACGGTGAGTCTTTGATCAGATCAAATTTTATTCAAACTCGGACAAAAAATTCAAAAATGCGCTTTTTAGGTGATATTAAAGTGTAAAATCACATAAAAAACAATAAAAATCAAATTTTCAGTTTTTTGATTAATTTCAATGGGCTTTGTTTTGAATCTCCTTTGTTAACATAATTTTTTAAGTGTTTTATTTTAAAAAAAATATTTCTAAAGGTTTTGTAAGTCTGTTTAAAAGCGTTTTTAGAAGTCAAAGAGAAATTCTTAAGTGGTTTTTAAGACGATGTTTTTTTTCAGCTTTAATTAAATTATAGAGTGTTTTTTGTATAGTTTAGCATTTTATAGAACTTAAAAATCTACTTATTAAAAAAATAAAATTTGAGCATGAGAAAATGAGCAAGAATTTCTCTTTATCGTATTTTGTTAAGTTGAGATCAAGCGATATTTCTTCGATATTTCAAAAGCTTTTAATCGGGTTTGGCATGAGGGCCTCCATCCGAAGTCTTACATCATCTTGGTTCTCAGCACCTTAATCTCTTAAGAGTGGATCAAAGACTTGATGAACTTACTGATAGGTACCTGAAAGACGGTCTAGAAAAGTCTGTTCCAATTATTGTTAGGCTTACTAGTGAGTACAAAAGGGGTCTAAATGCATTAAATTTTTGTACACCAACTCCTTTATCGAATTCTTATTTAGTAATTGACCAGTCTTTTCAACTGTAAACGTTAACAAAAATTTTTTCCTCCTATTTTTTGTTTTTTGTGTTGTTGTTTTTTTTATTTATCTAATTTATTTTTTTATTTTATTTTGCTGTAAAAATTAATGTATAATTTTCGATCCCGGTTAAAAACTTGATTACCTATTACCGTATTTCCTCAAATACAAGCTCACTCAAATAAAAGCGCGAGGCTTGTATTTAAGGCAAAAAAAATCTTTTATTTGAGTTTTTTTCGATTCAAAAATTGACTCGATTAAAAGACTGTTTTATTTAAAATTTTAAATTCCCATAACTTTACAACAAATAAATTATCAACAAGATTGATTTTTTCTTTCTGTAAAAGATTCAAATAAAAGCTCTTTGTTCTATTATTTGAGTAATTTTTTAAGACCAAAAAATGTTCAAAAGGAGAAGAAGGTCTTCAAAAGATAGCGACTCGATCTTGTATTTGAGGAAATACGGTAGTTTCATTTCATATTAATTTTATTTTTATGTTATTTTTCTTCTTATTTTTTTTTCTTTTAAGAACTGTTCTGAAGGACCCATGCCTCGTTCAGATTACTTAATAAATAAATAAGCGAGTAACGAACTATTGTTTTTAAATTATTTTGGAATTTTAAAAATTAATGAAATAATCAAGTTTCATTTTTTAGACATGGCACTTCCTTCTTTTAGTGAAAAATTTAAAATTTTTTTTCGAATGAGATCTGTGATCTCGAGGTCCCAAGTTCTAGCACGACTGGGAGTAAATATTTTTTGAAATTTCTTTCAGATGAGATGCCATAAAAGACTTAGGTTGACCGAAATTTGATTTAAAAAATTATTAGAAATTATCAGCTAAGTATTACACAATGAAAAAGAAGTCTCTGAGACTCGTTTAAGTAAATTTATAAATTATTTGTAAAAAATTCATTTCAAACAACAAATGACCAGTTAAAAGCATTTTTTGGAATGATTTTCATTTATATAAAAATAAACACGTTTTAAATGTATTTATTTTTGTAAAGCTTATTCGCAGATTTTATCAGTAAAAAGACCTATGTTTTTATTTTTCAGGAAAAAAATGATTAAGTAAATTCTATCTCAATTTTATTTTTTTCTGCTTAAAAAATTTAAATGCGCAATTACAATTTTTAATAATTTTTATTAAAAACTTTCGAATAATATTTTTTAATGTTTTTAAAAAAGTGATTTAAAAAATTCAGCGTGTATCATCTAAAAATATGTCGTTATAATATTTTTTCTAAAAAGTTAAAATTCGAGTTTAGTTTAAAAAAAAATTATTTCGTTTTGTGCCTA
>NTPY01000391.1:438093-451604 GCA_002922825.1 Brachionus calyciflorus
CTGTTTATATCAAAATTAAAAAACTATTCAATATATAGGACATTATCTTCCGTATAAAGGTTTAAGATCCATGCCTTGAATGTTGAAAGCATTTTAAGACTTAAAGGACCATGTCTTTAATATTTTTTTACTTTAATTATTTGTAGATTAAAATTGAAGTGAAATCGTCATAAAAGTATACTTTTGAAGATAAGATAAAATATAACGAATTTTAATCCATAAATAATTAAGTGAAATTCATAATAATGTTCTAATTAGGATACTTAAAGCAGAGCTTTTAATATGCGAGTAACGATACGTTTTTTAAAAAAAACCTTAAGATTTTAAAACTTTACAGATGAACCTAAATATTAAAGACATGTTCCTTTAAGCCTTAATATGCTTTCAATATTCAAGGTATGAATCGTAAACCTTTACACGGTTCATAAATTGAACAGTTTTTTAATTTTGATATAAACAGAGTTGGTCAAAAGTCAAAGTCAACAAGTCAAAATAAAATAAATACTTTACTAAAATATTTTTTTAAATTTAAAAAGGTATTTTTTAAATTTTTTTTCGGGGGACAAAGTAAAAAAATTCTAGTAAAAGTAAATTAGTTAAAATTCTTAATCATTGTTAGGCTTAGTGTTAGGCTTAGAGTTTAGTGTTATGCTTAGTGTTTAGTGATATTTAAAATTAAGTTTTTATTCAAATATTTTTAAAGTTGACTTTGTTGTTTATTTTTGTCAAAGTGTCTTTTAATGATAACATCGATTCGAGTAGTCACAGGAGTCAAACAAGTTTAAACTAGCAAGTCATAAATCGTCTAATTCAGTAGCTTTGTAATCGATATATTCGATTTTAATCTCTACTTTTAAACAGAGGTTAAAAAAGTTTTATTTTCTAAAAATTATGAGTTAATTTTTAAAATTTTATGTTATACAACGATTCGTTACAAAATTAAACTTTGGTAAAAACGTTTTTTTTTTATATTGTTACAATTTGTAACAAAATTATCGTTACAAAAGTTTACGCAAGTTTGATAGATGAAAATTTTTATGATGATTTAAGATCTTTAAACTTCTCTTAGCTAAATTAAATTAATCACGAATAGAGCTCCGTTAGCTCAAATGCTTGCTAAAAGACGCTAAGAAAGAGAAACAACTAATCAAAGTGAAGTATCTTGAGAGGACCAGGTAATGACTTAGAGAGTTGATGTTTAAGTTTATACTTTATTTAATTTTTGATTCAATACAATGAATGAATAAATAAAAATATTATTTACAGTTTTTATTTAGAAAAGAAAATACATGAAAATAAAGTTATAATTAAGTTCAGGAAAGGCAAGTAACAAACAAGTTGTTTGAAACAGCTTGATGTTTGTTACAAACAATCAAAAATGATAGCCAAGTTTTCTTTTATATTTAAGCTTATATGAATGGAAGAGAATAAGCTCTTTACCACGACACTTCACAAAGAATAAAAAAACGCAACACTGAAATTACAAACGATCAAATTGATACAGAAGTTGGAAAAATATAGAAAGATCAAGGTTTGTTTAAGACAAAAAATGAGTAAAATTAATCGTGAGTCAGTTCATGAATAATATGCATTGGGAGTATCTGGAACACCATCGTCACCAATAAACAAGTCTTTAGTGTGGAGTATTTTTTAATTTGAACTTATATTTTCATGTCTTTTTTTATTGGAGAAAAATGAAATAATAAAAAATAAATTGTGATTGTAGTTAATATTTTTTAATTAATTTCTTATTTTTGCTCAATTTTAATGTTGCTTAATTTAAATTCGACTTTGAATAAAATTATTTAGTAAGAGATTTCTCTTAGTAACAAAATCTTATGTAATCTTAGTTTCATCTCAATAAACTCATTTGGTAATAGTTTACATTAGGGTCTACCTAGTACTCACAATGAAATAACTGTTACCCACAATTAAAAAAATGTTACCCACAACGAATAAATTTTCGCTACAAAAATCAATTTTAACAAGAAAAAAACTTTTCCATACAATTTTCAAAACTTTTTTCACAATTTTTTTTAAAGTGGATAAAACTTATTAGCACAAAAACATACCAACTTTTGAACAGAGATTTTTCCAGTTACAAATCATTTTTAAACACAAAAAAAATATTTTATTTTATTTAAATTATCCTTACCGATATGCCTATGGTTTTTCGAAATCAAAAAAGCACCTGAACCTAGGGAAAGGGTATCAAAATTATCGGAGTTAATATTCCTTTGGTCAAATTGGCGAAAATTTTAAAATATGTTTAGATTAGAAAATTTGAAAAGCTTAAATTAATTATTTTATTTTAAAAAAATTAGTATTTTTCAGTTTTGTTTTTCGAAAATAAATAATTCCTTTTTAACACAAAAAAATTGTGCTTAACAGTCATTTGTGTTTAAAAGTTTCACTTTTGTGGGTAACAGCTTTTCCATTGTGGGTAAACAATTATCTCGTTTACATTATACCTCTTAGATTGTTCGATTAAATCTTCTTTCATTCTCTTTATTAAAATTATTTAAACGAAAAAATTTGACTGTTTTTATCTCTCGGATTGGTAATTTAAAATCAAAAGTCTTTGGACAAAATAAAAGCCGTAATTTAAATTTAAATAAAATGAAAAATTTAATTTTTTTATTAGAAAAATGATATTTAATATCTTATACAAAAGTTAAATTAGATTATGTCATTAGATTAATTAATAAAAATAAAAAAAGAAAAATAAATTAGTCTGAATTGAAATCTGAATCATCAAAATAACGGCCGTGATTAGGACTTGAAGTAATAAACTCAAAAGTAAAATATCTATCACCACGTCTGGCCGTAGCCAAAACCTTATACTCATGTTCAGAAAGTACTCGAAAATCTTTGAAAATTATTTTCTTTGAATAACAATTTTCTTCTTGGACATCATCACTTTCACCATTTGGCTCTGGACCATATAATTTACACATTAATTTATAAAATAGCTCTTCTTCCAACAATTCCAACTCCTCCTCAGTCATTTCAACCAATTTTTTGTCCAATTTTCTTCCGATATCTTTTTCTAATTCATCAGTTTTAGTTTTGTAATATTCTAAATCGATGAATATTGTCAACTCAATCAAGTTAAGAATATCATCGAAAGATATTGTTGGAAAATAAGACGACTTTTTTTCGAATTGGTGACTAAAAATAAATGGATCTTCGACATAAAAATGATCGAACTCTTCTCTGCTATCAAAATATTTAGCATGAATTACATTTGAAACGAATAAATCTCCATATGACTCGATATCAATTTTGATTTTAGATGATTCGAACATGTCTTTATTCATTTCCTCTAGACCCATCATTAGCTCCATGGCATCACATTCTAAGACATTTTTATGAATTAGTATTTTTTTATCATGAGAAAATATTACTCTTGGCATTTCTTCTGGTTCATAGCGTTTCTTTTTCAATTGATTTTTAAATTTTGCTATTTGTCTCTTCATTTTTTGTTGTTTGAATAAATTTTAAATAAAAATCAAACTATTCTTAGTGTAAAAAAAAAAGAAGCTTCAAAGCTTTAATACTTGAAATATTAGTCACATGATTCATGAGAAGACAATTTTAAATTCAACAGATTAAGTGAAAGTTTAAAAAAAAGCGTGAAAAGTGAAAATCTATTTTCCGATTTTATGAATTAAATTATGCTTCACATTCAATGTTCATAAAATCGGTGATACGATGTATATTGTTTTAGTTTTTACTTAGATAATTAAGATTTAAATATGTAATTGTAAAAATTCAAATTTTCTTGGGTCACCAAAATTTTTTTTTTATTATAAAATATTTTACCCGGTCACATAATACGTGACCAAAATTTATGTGACCCGAAAAAAAAAAATTCTGATCACCGAACCGACAAGAGTCATCCAGTCACCATATTATGTGGCCCAATAAGTCACATAACAGGCAAGACCCAAAATAACATATTTAATGAGAACATTTTAAACAAAATAAAATTACTATTTTTTTTAAATTCTATTCATGTTATTTTATTTGTTTTGAATTTTAAGTTAAAAATCATTTTAGTTTTGGTAATTGTAAATGAAATTAATTCAAAAGAAAATTATTTTTATTTTGTCCCAATCCAATTATATCCCCATTTTTAGCCAGAATGGATGGGTAGATATAATCGAGCTTTGACTGTACTATAATTTTGAGGTAAAATAACCTGAATATATTTTTCTGAGAAAAAAATTGTGTGAAAAATTTTGATCGAAAAAAATTTTTGAAAATAAAGACTAATTTTTCATTGAAATTTTTTTCTGAGAATTATAATTTCATTGAAAATAAATCATCAAATTGATCTTATCTTAAATACATTTTTGTATAAAAAAATCAAATTTAGCTGACCAAAGGTGCACATTAAACTGCTTAACAAAAAATCTAGACAAATGTGCATAATTTAGTTGCTAAAATAATTACAGAGTACTTTTGGGTGTGGATGGTTACAGCTTAGCTAAAAGTTTCGCGTAAAAGTTCGTAAAATTTTGAGTTAAAAAACTAATGGTAAGTTAATGACTTATTTAATTAATATAGAATTTACATTTTTTTTGAAGAATAGACTAAAAAAATACTTAAATCTACAGTACTGATTTGATTTGTGTGTTTTTACGTAAATTTACGAAAGTTAACGTAATTTTACGTAAAAACCAAAAGGCTAAAAAAATGAGCATTTTTAGCAATTTTTTCCTTTATTTTATGCAATTTTAGTTTTAACGTAATTTTACGTAAAATCGAATTTTTAATAGGTAAAAAATGGTAAAAAAAGTAAAAAATAGTAGATTTCTGTAATTACCTTTTTTACTAAATTTTTACCAACTTTAAAAACCCATTTTTTGTTTATAAAAAATTGGTAAAAATTAAAAAAAAAAAGTAATTACCAAAATTTACTATTTTTTTCCTTTTTTTTACGTAAAATTACGTACAAACTAAAATTGCATAAAATAAAGGAAAAAATTGATTTTTTGGTTATTTTTTAGAAAATTAGTAAATTTTAAAATGCTCATTTTACGTAAAATTGCGTAAATTTACTTAAAAACACATTTATCAATTTGTAAATCCATGTGTTTTTAAAGAACCCGTATTTAAGGCTCAAGTTTTGTTGTTATTCCATTTTCACTAAAGAGTCCTCACTTATTGTATTCTTAAAAATGATTGAATACAAAAAAAAACATTAGATTATTTATTTTCAGGCAAAATTTCAATAAAATGCAAAGACTAAACCAAACGTCCTGGCGAATACGTCTGGAATTTTTTAATAAAATTTTATGATTGATAAAAAAAAACACGCTTAATGCTTGATTATACATTTTAAAAAAATTTCATCTTTAATTTCAAAAATGAATAACTTCGAAGACACATATAATTTGTTTCTGCTTGCCTTTGCGGCAGAAATTCATCAGGAAAATGGCAATCAAAAAATGGATCAAGACTTAATTAATTTAAAAAATGGTAAGAATCTTTTTTAACAACAGCAAATATCCTAAAAAATAATTTTATCTTTTTTAGAAAAAGAACAAATAAGTAAACTTATTTCTCTTACCGAGACTGGTGCTGTCCTTCTATCAAATTGGAAAAGTAGCCGGAAGCGAACGAATGGCGAACGTAGCGTATCGTATGGCAAACGTATCATATCGAATTGCGAACGTACCGTATCGAAACGTATGTGTGAAATCGAGACTTTAAAAGACCAAATCGAAAAATTTACAAATCCCACTTCGATTAAAAGCAAAGAAGATATTGAACCTCATTTTAAAGGTTTAAATCAAGAAAAAAAATTGGTTGAGTTAAAATCAACTTATGAAAATCTATTGTTTAGATTGAGACTTTTAAAAAATGAATTAAATTCTATAGTTTAAATTTAAATAAAATTTAAATCTTAATCAAAATTTTGTTTTATTTTTAAAAAAAATTTTCACTCCTTGTCTCTTCCGTAATTTTTATTTTTCAGAAATTTGAAATTTAAAAAAAAAATTGAAAAAAAGAAAAAAAATTTTCAAAATTAATTGAAAAAAAAATTTGAGTCCGGATGGTCGAGTCCGATTTAAAATTAAGGTTTAAGCGATAAGCTCTAATGTTAAACAAGTTGATATATAACAGGAAATGAGTCGAAATATTCTTTTTAATTTTAAAAAATTAAAAAATTTTATTTAAACATAAAAAATAAATAAATATTTAAAATATAAAAAAAAAATTCTCTTATTTATATATTTAAATAAATAATAAACTAATACATTTGATAAATGGAATTTTTTCAATGGAAATAAGCCTGTTTTTATTTTATTTTTATCTTCATCCTTTGAACCAAAAAAAATAGTATCTTCTTCAAAAAATTTCATAACGTAAAAAAAAATTTTTTTTTTCTTAATTAAATAGTTACATATGCCACAAATCAGTCGATAAAGTATTACCAATATTAGGTAGGGTATTTGGCACTGTCGATTGTGTTGTCGTCGTTGTAGGTTTGGCAAAAGCATCAAAAGAAAATAAATCATTAAAACTACTTTGTCCAACTGATGATTTGTTACTTTGAGCTTGATTACCAATTGGAAAACTTGAATTTTGCTGAAAATTCGGATTCGAAAATGTTTGAGGCTTTAATTGCTGTAATGAATTAGATGGTGTCATTTGAGGCGTAGTTGACTTCGATCCATACAATGCCAAAATTGAATTCTTATCAATTTTAGAATTATTTGATGTCTGCATTGGTGTTGTCATTAATTCACCAATTAAATTCATATCTGATTGATTACTATTGTTATTAATACTTGGTTGAATAGGCTCATTTGTTTGATTTGAAAAAACAAAATCATTTTGATTCATGTTAATATTAGCGAATAAATCCTCCATTTCATTTGTTGAATTATTCACTATTTGAAGATTTGTTGTCGATGGTGGTGGATTAGAATCACTAGATCCAAAATCGAATAAAACGTCTTCTAATTTTGGTTCTTGTTTTTTGACTGTTTCAGCAACTGTTTCGACGGCTTTTTTCGTTCCATTCGATACCGGTTTAGAATTTGGCTCTGTTTTCATCTTAATTTCAATTTTAGGTTTGTCTGAATTTCTCTTTTTTTCCGAGTCAATTTCTAAGAGTTCAGGCGGAACGGTGACTGGAGTTGGTGACCAATTTTTATCGATCCATTTTCTAGCCTCGTACTTTCCTCTAATAAATTGCTCCATTGCTGAATCAGTCGTAGAACGTCTATAATTATCAGGTAGAGATGATTCGTAAATAGCCTTGGCTCGACTATTACCCATGGATTGCATTGAGGCTATTTGTTCCGGTGTCCATTGATCCAAGTTAACTGATTTAACTCTTGAAATATGAACGCCTAAATTTCGGTGTATACCCGCACAACGGATACACAGAAATACACCTAAATTCCACGATGCCCATCGAGGTCCTTTAGAGTCACAATCAGCACAATATTTATTATCCTCTTCGCGAAGTAATGAACTCAAAATAGCCTGGAATTTCTCTTGTTGTTTTTGAAGTTTATCTTTAGACGATGACATTTTTTTTTTTTGGAAATTTTGGTCTTAAAAAAAATGTTGGTACGTGTTTATGGTAAAATTTTTAATTGGTTTCGAAATCAAGAAATTTAGATATGATATGTATGAAGAAGAAAAATTTAAAAAAAGAGAGTGTATTGTGTAATCATATAATTATATTTTTTATGATTATTCGAATGATTTCAAAAAATTTTTTTTTTTCGAAACCAAAAAAAAAATTTCAAAGTATATTTGTTTGTCGATTAAAGAAAAAAAAAAGAAAAGAAATTTATTAGCATAAAATTGCAAATTATATTTTCATTTGAATTTGAGTTTAGGTTAATATTATAAGAGAAAGAAGAGATGAGTCGGCTTTAATAGTGACTCTTTAATTGACTTTAGGATTTGAGTCATCTATTTTGGTTGCTGATTCAAAGAATAAAAAAGTCTTGGTTAAATATTTTATTAAAAAAATTTTAAAATTCTAAAAATAACAAAAGAATTTTTATATTAAGGTTCTAAAAACTCTGAAAATATAAAAAAATAATCGAACAAACACTCATATATTTTTAATTTTATTTTATCTAAAAAAAAAAAGGAATTTGGTTTTTAGAAAAAACAACTTTTTGAAATATTTAAAATTTCAAGGTTAATCAACAGACTTGTGTCCTTATCTATTGTTAGACTGAATAACACCTTATTTATTTTAAAAAATAAAATAAAACAAAAATAATTGTTCTTTTTAAAAATTATTTTTTTTTGTTAGGTGCACTTTTTGCAAGTTTTCTACTTTGGCGTAACCTTAGCGAATCGTACCATAGCCAAAGCGCAGCTGACCGTAATCCACCATACCAAAATAAAATACATATTTAAATATTTTTTTTCCCATTTCTGCTTCTTGATCCACATTCAACTATCTGATCTTTATTTTTTGAATCTAATTTCCCATATCTTGTCTCATTTTTGATCAACTGTTCTTTTAAAAGTGGCGATGAGTAAGCAAGATTAATATTTCGATATTAGTTTGTTTTTGTTCGGGAAATGTTTGTTCACCTATCGCCAAGCGGGTCAAAACTGCTCAAGCAGAGTTCAACTGGGAAAAAGGATATAAAATTTTCCAAAATGTAGAAAAGTCAGTTGGGCCCCCTATTTTTAGGGAGTTTTGACCCGTTTGAAATCTTTTGCTATGTATTTAATGGTCGGTTTGAGGTAAGTTTGAGACTTTTTGAAGGAGGTTTGAGGATTTTTCACAAAAATATGAAAGAGAAGGATGGGCCCCATATTTTTAGGTAGTTTTGACCCGTTTGAAATCTTTTCCTATGTATTTAATGGTCGGTTTGAGGTAAGTTTGACACTGTTTGAAACAGGTTTGATTTCTATGATCCGATTGCCCAATTCATTGTAATTTTTTTTATATCGAAGTATTTATCAGGGTTGTTAAACCGGGGTCGACGGCAAATCCAAAAAACGGCCGTCGACTTCGGTTAACAGCCCACGGAAGTGAGTCAAAAAACTTTTTATTTATTCCCTTTCGCGTTTACCATTTTCAAGATAAATTTTTTTAAAGAGCTGCTTTCTGTAACCTGGCCGTTTCTGTGTCCTTGCCGTTTCTGTGACCTCATTATTTCTGTGACCTGTAGCGTGTCTGTTTCCTTTTATTAAATTTTTAATACAAAAAATTTTATCAGGGTTGTTTAACCTACTTCGACGGCCCATCCAAATTACCCAGAAGCGTGGGTTAAAAAACCCACGCTCCTTGGTCAAATGTCGGAAATTCCTTGTCTTACGCGTTTACCATTCACAAAATTGGAAATGATTGGGTGGTTGCAAACACTAAATGCTTAGAACCCCAGCTCCTGGGTCAAATGTCGGAAATTCCTTGTCTTACGCGTTTACCATTTACCAAATTGGAAATGATTGGGTGGTTGCAAACCTACCTCAAACTGACCTCAAACCTACCCTAAAATACATGTAAAAGGATTGCAAACGGGTCAAAAATACCTAAAACTAGGGGGTCCTCCCTTTTCTCTTTCCTTAATATTCAAATCAAATTTCTTTTATTCTCAAGTCAAAAAGTTGGCTTCAATCCCAGCTCGGATTAGAGGCCTGTGATTGACGATACCTCTGTTTGTTTGTAATTTATTATCGTATTTTCTTAAACATTAGTTTATTTTCCAAAATTACAAAACTCATAGAATATATAAAATATATGAAAATAATGTTATACTTTAACTCTTTTTGCTCCTAAGCCCAACTATAGAATCAAAAAAACATATTTATTTTAATCAATTTAATCTACTAAAAAGCTTTCCGCTAGCAATATTTTCCAAATACAGTACTCCAAAAAAAGACCAGGAAAAGTATTATGGAATTTATTAAGAATATTCTAAAATGGAAAAAACAGTGTACAATAGCGGGAGCTAAAGCGAATAGGTCCAGTTCAGATTAAAAATTCGTTTTCTTGTTTAAAGCGAAATACTTTTATATAATGCTCTTGGATAGTGGCTTAGTTAGATCCCATTTAGAGTATACTTTTGGTCTCTGCGGCCTCCACATAAAAAGTTGATATTGAAATAATTGAGAAAGTACAGAAACTGGCTACTAGAATGGTAAAAATAGTTCGAAATTTTTCCTATGAAGAACATTAGTTTGACGAATAGGATAAACTATTCACCAACTAACAATATAAACTTAAGAGGAGAGCACAATAGATTAAAAGAAAATGAAATGCTATTTTTCAAAAAAAAAAAACTAAACGACCAAAATTTGTAAAGCAAATTAAGCAGCTTTAAAAAATTTCTTGAGAAAATTTAGAAAATAAAATTTTTTTCACTCATAAAAGCCAAAATGCCAAACGATTGCGCTGTCGCTAAAAATCAAGATGAATAATTCTAAAGCATCTTAATTTTCTAAAAAAATTTATTTTTACACATTTTTACAACAAAATTTTTAAATGAATAAACAAAAATTTAGAATATTTTAAACACGAAAAAAATTAAGACTGGTTATTCATCTTCCATACTATAACAATACCCTTTGAAAAGAAATAATTAACTTTGGAACACAAATTCCTATTGGAATATTTTTAAAAAGACACTTACACTTTTATCACCAGATGCAAGTAGACTTTGATCATAATTAAGTGTTACATCCATTACCGGGTGCGTGTGCTGTTGAAGCTTAGTGATCAAAGGACTTTCATCATAGTCCATGTCATAAATATAGACATTGTTATCTTCACTACCAGTACACACAAGACTACCATTTTGTTGTCGTTTATTAATGACTGGACAAAATGTCGACTTGAGTAAATTTTCATTTTGTTTTATCGGAATTCGTTTTCTTAATCTTATCGACTGAATATCCGAATTGATTAATTTGTATAAAAGAAGAAAATTTGGCATTGCATTTACCAACAAAGCTGATTCTTTACTATTTAAATTTTTATATGATAAACTTGTTATAGAATAGCCATTGTTGCTTATTATTTTTTTAGTTTTGTTTAATTTAAGCGTGTAGGCATTGAATTGAAATGTTGTTATTGAGCCTGTATCATCGCCCACCCATAAATTTGAACCTGTTGAATCGAAGCACATTGCCTGTACTTTACCAATCACTTTTTGTAAACAATTTTTGTTCACTATTAGACCAGTTGAGAGATTATATACTTGAATAAGACCTTTTGAGTTACCTGTCTATAAACAAAAGACAATTTATAACATTTATTTAGTTGGATAAAGTCTTCAGAAATTCTAAGCTTGAAAATTTCGATTCTCGAAAAATCATATTTTTTATCCCAAAATAATAAATAAATTTAAATCGAAAAACCCTTAAAAAAAATTATGGAGAAAAATCACCAAGAGAGTTTTTTTTTTAAAGTTTAAACCTTACTGAATATTTTAACAAAAATTTTATAAGAGGAGTTTTTTTTTTTTTTAAATTAAAAATACTTACAAAAATCATGTTTTCATTTAAAGGCAAGAAACAACAACAAAAAACTTGTGCATTTAGAGTGTCTTTAAGTACTCTCATACATGTTCCTTTAGTAACTTGCCAAACTCTGGACGTACCATCCAAAGAAGCAGTTACAATTAAGTCATTAGTAGTACTCCATTGCATGTCCATAATACCGGCCTGATGTCCCTCTAGCTTATAAATAGTAGTCGCTGGACTCGGTATTACTTGACAAATAACTAAAGTACCGTCTAAAGAACACGTAGCCAATAGACTTTTATCATTATTGGCAAACATAACTCTAGTAACATCTTTTTTATGATTTTCAAAGACATGATGAACACCAGCACAATTGAATGTCTCCTCATAATTAGGCCTTGATATTATTGATTTTGTATTTGAGTTTAAACTTTCTTTACTCGAGTGTAAATAGGAATTTTTCGGGTTTAATACATTTGACATGTTATTAAAAGTGTTTAATTTTCGCGTGAAATTCTCTTTCCATTCTAAATTCAAAGACATTGAGTCGGCACTCTGAGCTTTGGATTTTGATTTGTTTAAACTAAAACTATTCACACTTGTTTTGTCTAAATTATGTCCATATTTGGCCTCGAGAATTTGTGTCCTTAAGTTTAAGTAATTTTTTCGAATTGTTTGTACGTCGTCTCTCTCTTTGAATTTCATTGAATTCTCGCGCATTAATTGGGTCCTACGACGCATGTATTGTGTTCTTAATTGTGAATTATTGTGTATTCTAATTAGGTTAAATTTGGCATCTGATGATAAGATATCTTGCCATATATTCCCATTTGAATCTTGGTTATTTGGTTTTATAAATAGTCCACCAGAATAATTCATTTTTGTCGTTGTTTTTTTTTGTTGAGATTATTAATTCAGATTTTAAAAATGAAAAATTTTTTAATAAATTTATTAATTGACATTTTATGAAAAAAAAAAAGTTATCAAAATTATGATTACTTTAGATTAGTTATTTGTCAAACACTGGCAATATTTTTTGTTGATATTTATGAAGATCTAATCGGATCAGGGTATTTAAGTTCTGATGTTGGATAATTCAACAAGGAAAAACGATAAAAAAGTTACTTAACGATAAAAGAAACATGAAATTTAAATTTAGTAAAATTCTATCAACACAATCAGAAGAGAAATTCTTGCTCATCTCCTCATGGTCAAAGGAAGGTGCCAAATCTTAATAAAATATTGGCCTAAAATTCAAACGTTTTTACGAATTTATTTTAGGAAGTGTATTTTAAAGTTAAAATATATTTTAAACATTCGTTATCTTGTATTTTCGAAAATTTAAGACTCATCCAAGTTAGAAAAATAAAGTTCAATTTTTTTAATTTCTATAAAATTAAATTTTTGATTAAAAATATTCAGATTTCAGAATGAAAGGAATCAATCACGCCATTGTTCCAACGTTAAAATATCAATACCATTTAATTTTTAAGGCGAGATAATCCTCTAAGAAAGAAATCTAAGCTCTGGAATCATGGCCTCATAAGAGGCCGATTTTCTATTAAGATCCGGCGCCCTCCTTTATTTTTTTAATTCGATTTTGAAGCAATTTTTCTTAATAAACCCTTTTTTTTTTTTAAATGCTTAAATTTATTTAAAGCTCTGCAAAAACTGTACCTACAGTGATTCTTACCTCAACCGTTACTTTTAACCGTAACTGTAACCATAGCTCAAACATCTTAAAATTAAAAATAAAATCGAATTAACACGGGTTACGGTTACGGTCAAAAATTACGGCTGACGTTACACTTTAATAAGAACCACTGTAGCAAAAAAATTTGGAAAAAAAATTTAACTAACATCTTAAAAGCCAGGGTAAAAAAAGACAACTTTTGAGTCTTTGTTTTTACAACTGATGCATGATTATTTGTAAAGTTACGTTACGGTACGTCCGGCATACGATACGATACGTTCGCGTCCGGCTACGTCGAAAATTCGATAGAAATGCAGTATACTGACTCACAGAATACAAATTTTAATAATAAATA
>NTPY01000391.1:466520-487217 GCA_002922825.1 Brachionus calyciflorus
ATCAAATATAATTTTTTTTTTGTTATTTTATGAAAATTTAGACTTTTTTTTGCTATAAAATCAAATAAAAAATATCGAATTATAATTTTTGATTTTTTTTGATAAATGACCAGTTTTGGCCTAAATTAAATCACTGTGTTATGGTGTTATTAAAAATGTAATATTCAGTGGTCATACAAAAGAAAAATATACAGATCATGCATTAAAAAAGAAATTTAATTTGGAAAATTGTAAAAAATATATTTGGACAATTAGGCAAACTACTTCTGTTAACACTGATGGCGCGAAAGTTCTTCATATGAAAAAAACTTATTTTCATAGGTTTTTATCAATCGGAACATCAAGTCGAAGTACAAAAAAAATTACAACTTTTAATCCAACATTAAAAGTATTAAGTATCTTTTATTTATTGTTTTTGCTTCAGGTCTACTAATATACGATACGAAGGATAATAACTTAATAAATCATTTACATCATAGTTTTAACAAATTTTTATCATAAAATTTTTCCTTTTCTATTTTCTTTTCAGCCTTTCTTATCGCATTTATTTTTTCCGGAGTCAAATAAACCATCATTTTTTAGGTCATTAATTCAATTCTATTTTTCGCACCAGTATGCTAAAAGATCTTTTAGTGGTATAAATAATGATTAAAAATTGATTAAAAAAACAACTTATTCAGTTAGGAGTTAAGTTTAGGCATTCTAAATTTCATTATCATCAGCCTTTAAATCAACCAATAAATCGGAAATGGTTGATATAATTTTTTTTCATTTAAAAATCACAAATTTTTGTTTAAAAAATTTATAAAAACAAAAAAAAAATTTAAAAAAATAAATTGAATTAACATCAATAAAACTTACCTTTGTTTTTTTGTCAAAAATTTATAAGTATTTCGTTTTATTTTCAATACTTATAAAAAAAAATTAAAAAAAACTAAAGACTAGTTTTGAAGAAATACAGGAACGACTCAACGAATTAAACACAAAAATTAATAAGGCTTTAGAAAATTCTACGAAAGTATTTGAGCAAAAAAATATTAAACTAAAAATACCGAAATATCTATTAAACGACATTATTGTAAAAAAAAGCTAAAAATATACGCAAAGACGCATGATCTCTCGATAAAAATTAAACTTAATAATCTTAATAACGCGATTCGAACCAAAAAAAGCAAATAAATACCGAAAAGTGGAACACATTTTACGAAAATCTTATCGAAGCAAAACCAAGCGAAAAACTAATAACACTGAAAAATTCTATTAGAAGGAGTAAATTTAGATGAAGAAGAAAATTTAGAGGTATTAGCAAAACATTTTGAAGCAACGTTAGATAATAAATTAGCCAAAGGCAAACTAACTTTTTTAAATATTATAAAACATTAAAATTTAATAAAGAAATTACATTAAACGAGTTAGAATTGAATTTGAATAAATTAAAACCCAGAGATCATCAGGTTTCGACCTGATAAGTAACAAAATTATTCCCTTTAAACCTAAAAAATATAAATTTTTGATGCGTCTTTTAAATTCGGATATGACCCTAGAATTTGGAAAATCGCGAAAATCATTCTAATTTAAAAAAAAATTCAGACCAAAAAATACCAGCATCGTAAAGACCTATTTTTCTCTTAAGCTGCATTTGAAAGCTTTTAGAGAGGATAATCAATATAAGGCTCACCGAATGGGCAGAATCAAAAAAATATTCTGGTAGACGAACAAAGTAGCTGTCAACCAAAAATTCAATCTTCAAATTAATCGAAAGTATATCTAGAAAATATAAAAAGAAACAAAAAACAGAACTCGTTCTCTATGATTTTTCGAAAGCTTTCAACATATTTTCACACGCAGGTATTCTAAGCATGCTAAATAAATAAGTGCTCAGTGTCTATTGTCAAATAGATACAGTCTTTTTAATAGTCTTAAAATTTGGAATGAAAAAAAATCCCCCTCAGAAAAGATCAGGGAGTCCCACAAGGTGGTTGTTTAAGTGGTCTAATTTTTGCCTTATTTATGATCGATCTATTAATTGAAAAAATTATGCCTTAAACTAAACTTCGCGCTCTTTGCCGATGATGTGTCAGTATGGTCCTCACATTGAAAAATTAATTTGTTTAACAAAACGCTACAAAAAGCTACAATCATTATTAAAAAATTCGCAGAAGATAAAGGACTAAATATCAACGTAGAAAAATGTAATTATCTAGTTTTTGCAAGAAACTTTAATCGACCATCTTATAGTTCAAATCTAAATTTTAGTATTAATGGAGTCAAAATTAAAAAAACCTACTCTACTAGGAAGTACATTTGATAGTGATCTCAAATTTAAAGAGCGTTTTTAAAATATCAAAAAAAAAATGTGAAACTAAGATAAATTTATTAAAGATATTAAGCTCGAATAAATACTCAATAAATCCAAACTTTCTCCTCACTATTTACAAAGCACAAATAATGTCCCTTATCCAATACAGTATTCTCCCATTTTCAATTACCTCAAAAAAATAAAAAACGAATTACAAGTAATCCAAAACACAGCATTCGTATCATCTTTAAATAACATTGCAGCATGCCACAAAATATTTTAAATAGCATTTCAAATTTAGATCGTTTAGTAACAAGATTAAAAAATTTAACGATAAATTTTATAAAAAAAGCAACGTTATATAGCAAAGAAATTAAATCAATCGTCGAAAGTTACGACCAAAATGAAGAAAACAAAAAATCTATTTTATCATATATTTCTAGAATTAAGTTACAAACTATAAACTTTAATTTTATTTGACGTTCTTATTTCATTGCTCAGTTTTATTTTTTATTTGTTAAAATAATTTAAACAAACTTTAACAAGCAATTTGTAAAGGCTAATTAGGATTGAATCATTTTTTGTAAATAAATAAATAAAATAAAATATGTGATTTAAAATTCTTTTATTTGATAACTGTAGAGTATTATTTTGTAAAAAATTCTAATGCTTCCTTCTTTCAGGCTCTAAGGAGTAGATTATTGATATTTTTGCTTTGGAATAATACAAACAAATTTTAGAAATTTTAAACCCCTATAGTCAAAAAAAAAATAACCCCCCCCTAAATATTTAGCTTTCATAGGTTTTCATATTGAGGTAAAAAACTTTATCTGAAGATAGTGTCGACATTTTGCATTTCCGGAACCTTTTTTTATTGATTATCCTACTTTTGATGAGCAGCAAAATTTAGTATAAGAATTTCTAAATGTAAGTTTTAAAAAAAAGAAGAGTAAAGTGCCCCGTAATCATAAATCAATTTATAGTATTTTTGAATTTAGCCTCAAATAATGATTTTTTTTTAAATATGATCCCCACGAATTGTATAGAAGCCCATCAGCTTTAATAAAATTTAAAAATCATTGAGATATGCTAAAAGAGAGGCACGTTTTTTATATCAAAATTCATAAGTACGTCATCAGCTTGTGATTTTGACTCCAACGATCCAATATAAGATCTTATATTGAATCGTGGAAAAAAATAGACGCGTCTTTTAAATACGTTTAATATTATACAAAAGCTTATAATTCCTCGTTTTTTTGTGATTTATTTAGATTGGAAGTACGTAACGCTCTTTTAACTTTAGAATCGCGATTTTGATGAAAAAAACACGTCTGCAAAATAAATTTAGATTCAAAATGAGAAAATTATGAAATTGAAGTACTCAATTGAGTAACCTAGATATATAAATTTCTAGCTAAATCTTAAAAATTTCTTGAAAAGAACTAAAAAAGATTTTTTTTAACAACTAAAATAATATTTTTTTTAATTTTAAATTAAAAATGATTTTAATTTTAATTAAGTTTATTTTATTTAAAGCATGTTTTGCGACTATGCCCCAATGTAAAGAAAAATGTGCTGATGATTCTTCATTTTCATTTTGTTACACAAATGGAACATTATCAAGTGAACATCTTAAATCGTGTTATTTTGAACATTCCGCATTTAAAGAGTCTAAAATATTAAATTTTGAATTATTTTATGTTGTACTATCTGAATCAGAAGAAACTCTTGACCTGAATTATCTTAGCGAATATACTCAACAAATTCATATTAATAAAATGAACATTGGTTCTCTTCCTAAAATAAACAATTTATATAATCTTAAAACACTTAAAATTAATTTTCATAAATTTTACAATCTTGTAAATAATGAAAATTTACCACCTAACTTGGAAATTATTGATTTATCGGATGGATTCATTGGGAGAATACACGATGAATTTTTTGTTAAATTCGAAAATTTAAGAGAGTTAAATTTATGCAGAAACTATATTTCTTTTACGAGACTCGAAATTAATTCCAATTTGATCAAACTAATAGATTTATCATTTCAAAGCTCACTTAATTATAAGAGAATTACAAAAGATATTATTAAAAGCATTACCTTTCATAAAAATACAAGTGATCCTAAATTATTTATTAATTTTGATTTAAATCGAATGCATACATTTCCAATGATTCTTGGGAAATTAAGACATATTTATTATTATAAAATTGGCCATCAATTTAATCATGAACAATTGCTTAATAGAGATTCTATAATACTTTCTGATGGGCCGATTGTTATTGAAAATTTTGAAATTTCTTACCAGCATTTTATTAATAGCAAAGTTTTTAAACATTTTCAAGTAATTTAAAAAAAGTTATTCATGTTTTTGTAAATTTGTAAAATATTTTATTTCAAGTGTCTATTGGATTATGGTGTTATTAGGAATGTAATACTAACTGGTGATGGAAAGGAAGAATATTTAAATCATACCATAAAAATTAATTTTGAAAACTGTAAAAATTATGTTTCGACAAGTGCGACTGTTCCTGCTATTTCGATTCCTACAATCACAACTTCTAGTCCTAACAAAAATACCTCTGAGAATACGAGAGTTTTCACAATAAAAAATTTATTAATAAGTCAAGTCAAGAAATAGAATCGAAAAATAAAAATCGAACAATTAATAATTCAACTTTTCAAAGTACAAGGCTACTAATATCAACTCCTTTTTTATCAGAAAAAAGTTTGTTAAATACAAAAACACGAGAGTTGAATAAACTCGGAGAAAAGCAAAGCTCTAAAATAGATAATTCGTTTCGTAATGGAATATTAGATTTTCTAATTGATAATCCAGGAGTTGTTGTTTCTTTTTTTGCATTTATTTTTTTGTTTCTTTTGCTTCTGTTTGCATGTTTTAATTATGCTATTGAAAAAGTTAGATCATAAGGTGAACTTCAGGGCTGTTTATTAAAAATATTAAACCGCCAAATTTTAGATAAGTTGTTTTAACATGATAATGAAATTAAAAATAATTCAACGAATTAAATTATATTTTAATACTCACCTATAATCTTAAAGCCTTAATTTAACATGTATCTTGTCTACAATTTAGAAAAAAGTTAGCTCTAAAAGAATAAATTTATATAAAGATCTTTTCTGATTATTTTAATTTTTTTCTGTCATGAATAAGTATAAATCATACTTAATTTTATTCTCTTGTATTGTACTCGGATTCGCATTTTCAAATGGCTAAGTATGGCTAATTTTATATTTCAGATTGTTTAATAGAATGTAAATAAGGAGGGAATACGGATACTTAAAAAAATAGGTCAGCTATAATATGGTAAATAATAAAATTTTAAAAACAAAGTATTTTTTTTATTTCAAACTCCGACCACAAATTTTACGAGCTTTCACGCAAGGCTATTATCTAAGCGGCTTCTTACGTCCTAAGTTAAATATGTTCCTTACTGTAATTTACATTTTAGTGAAACTTTTTTCTAACTTGTTTGTAAACAATAATTTAATAATGATAAAGGTTAGCTCATGGTCTTGCGTGAAAGCTGAGACAATTTTCTTTTAGAAAAAAGATGGTAGGAACTAATCCGAGTATTTTTCGAGTCGGAAAGTAGGGATCCGTAAAACCTTAATAGCCTTGCGTGAAAGCTCGTAAAATTTGGTCCTAGTAAATTGATGGAGTTTGAAATCAAAAAAATACTTTTTTTTTAAATTTGAAAAAAAAATGTATAAGGTGAACAGGTTTATTTCTTTTTATGTTTAAATTTTTTTTTACTTTTTTCTGATGCTGGTGCACAATGAAGTAATTGTCTGAGAGATTAGTTCATCGACGATTTTGTACAAGAAAATCGGTGGTCGGAATGGGTCCGGGTATTTTTCGAGTGGATAGGAATAGGTCCGTAAAACCTTTTTTTTTCAACTTTTTGAATAGGTCTTAACGACAAAAGAAGCATCCGACCGCTTAGATAATAGTCTTACGTGAAAGCTCGTAAAATTTTGAGCTAGAAAAATGGTGGTCGGAATTTGGCAGAAGTGTTTAAAGCCTTGCTGGAACCGGTCCGTGTTTTTCAAAAAATTGACGATCCGTGTTTTAGTAACACCCCAATAATTCACTTCTAACTTTAGTTTGTCTAATCTTGATTTCTCAGAGAAATAAAAAAAATTATTAAATACTCGTGTTTTTGATTTTCCTTTAATTTTCATATTAACTTATCCACACTTATAAAGTGAATTTTTAAAAAAAATTTTTTATATAAATCCAGTATTTTTTTTAATTCGTATAATTTAATCCGTGTGTAATTTTTAATTTTTTTGCCAAGCGTCATATGACGTCATTTTCTAATTTCAAAACCAGCGTAATTAGACGTCATTTATTGGAATTTTATGGATTTTTTTGACTTTATACCAAGCATCATATGACGTTAAATGACGTTGGTTTTGAAATTAGAAAATGACGTCATATGACGCTTGGCAAAAATATTGGAATCATTTTGGAAAAATCGAAATTTGACGTTATCTGACGTCACATGACGTCATATGACGGACTGTTACAAAACCTTTGCCAGCACTAATTTTTTACTATTTTAAATATTAATTTAGTAAAAATTTCATTATTTAATTATATTTGAGAAAAAAATTTGCCAAGTAGTTTTATTAAACTGTAAATAATAGTAGTTATAAAAATTTATTTTGCCAAGTTTTAAAGACTGAAAAAATCTCTCGAGTTTTGTTAAAGAAAAAGTCAAATGGGGATTTAGTTTTATTAAGATGGACAACACGGTTTTCATTCAATTTTCATAATTGTTGATTTCTTGGGATGTTAGTGGGTCAAACTTTTTCTTTTTTTCCATATATTTGGTGAAAAACTTTTTGAGTCGTGGTTTGAGCATTTCAATCTTTAGTTTTTGCTTAATAACTGTTATTTTCGTTTTAAATTTGAATTATCAAATCTGTTTTAGTACCAAGTTTTGAAGGATTTTTACAAGGCATTACATGATAATAGTCAATCATCGACCTAGTTGTTGCTTTATAAATCGAAGTATAAAAATTGATTGAATTTATTAATTTAAAGTTAAGCTCCTGTTTCAAAAAAGTATCTTGTATAAAATTATTTGTGTATCATATGTCCTTTTTTTAAAACGCATATTTTCGCATATTGGTATGCTAAAGTTTTTTGTCAATTTTCTTTTTTTCAATTTTTTTGACCAACAAAAATCGAAAAAATGTTGCATGGTGAAGCAAAATTTGCTGCAGCTGTTGGAAATATCTGCAAGAAATTGTGCAATTTTAATTGCGTAATTAAATTAGACTTTTTTTAATGGTGTGCAAATATTTGGGCCAAAAGTCCTTTAAAGCGTTTTGCAGGACGATTTGTGTTGGTCAAAAAAATTGAAAAAAAGAAAATTGACAAAAAATTTTAACATATGTTAAATATGCGAGATATTCGAGGCATATGCCTCGCATATTTTGCATTTTTTGCAAATATACACATATGTTGCATATTTTAGCACATATTTTATTGCATTTTTTCGTATATAATCGCGCATATTTCGGGTACCGAATTTCGCACATTTTGGTTAACCTTGTTAATAACTATTGAATTACTGAATTGGTTTTTACAAAAACATGTTTTAAAATGTTTATGTGCTGCGTTGAATTTGTCTAAAAATTGTTCCTGTTTTCGTTAACTTTGTTTTGGATTGTAATGTATATAGGAATGTTTACTTAGTAAACAAACAATTTAAAAACCAATTGCAGTTTATAAATAAAGAAATATATTTTAAAATATGTAACTAAAATCTTAAAATAAATTTTTTTAAAAATAATAACTAAGAAAAGCTCAAATTTTAATTTTTTAAAATAAAGAATGCTTTTAATTTTGATTCAGTTTGTTTTATTTAAAGCAAGTTTAGCTCTATTTAGTCTCGAATGCCAAGAAAAATGTTCAATTGATCATTCATTCAACTCATTTTGTTACAAAAATGAAAAAATATCAAGAGAAAATCTTAAATCATGCTATTTTGAACATTCGTCAAATAAAAATTCAATATTCAACATCGATTTAATTAATCTTAGTCTAAATGATAATTATCCTCTTGACTTAAACTATCTTAGTAATTTAACTCAAAAAATAAATATAAATGGAATAAACATGGAAAAGATTCTTGTAGTTAACAATTTAAATAATCTTCTAATACTTAAAATTAATTTTCATAGTATTTTCTATCTGGAGAACGATCACTTTTTTCCTCCAAGTTTGGAAATAATTGATCTTGCTGAAGGACCCATTTATGGAATAAAAAAAGATTTTTTTGTTAAATTTGAAAATTTAAAAGAAATAAATTTATATAGAAACAAAGTTAAGCATATTGACATGCTTGAAATTAATTCCAATTTTATAAGATTGATTGATTTTTCATCTCAAAAGGCTAATTCATTAAATTATTTTGGTGGGATTTATTTTCATAAAAATAAAAGTGACTCCAAATTAATTGTAAATTTTGATTCAAATAGAATTTATTTACTACCAAAGATTCAAGGCCAATTAAGGCATATTTATTATTACAAAATTGGCCATCAATTTGATCAAGTTCGATTGATTAATAGAGATTTTATTACTCTTTCTGATGATGGGACGATTGAAATTGAAAATTTTGAAATTTATGATCAACATTTTTCGATAAATAAAGATCACACAGGTTTTCAGGTATAAAAGAAAATTTTCGGGATACATTTTGGGAATGTAAAGTCCATTTCGATTCACTCATTTCACTTCCTTCACTTTGATATAACTTTTTTATTTTATATTTTTCCTTTAGCTTTAAATTACTACAAAGCTTAACCGCTTTGCTATACCAAAATATGAAAAACTTTTTTGCTTCCTTATATGTAATGTTAAAAAAATAATAATGTTAAGTTTATTTTGAAAAAAGGGTCTCAGGTGATGAATGTATAAAAAAGTCTATTTTATATATACGAACAGATTACTTAAAATTAAAACAATCTTACCGAACATCAAGACAGCCTGGGAAAAAATTGTTTTTATTCTGTATTGTTGGATGAAGCAAAAATGTTACAAATTCTAGCAATTTAAACTTAAGAAAAATTTATTTCCTAAAAAATAGAAAAATACTGAATTGAGACGACTGAAAAGAAATAAACTTCACAGCCCCATACATTTTTTTTTAATAACTTTATTTTAAGTGTCTATTGGATTATGGTGTCATAAAGAATGTAGTTCTGACTGGTCAAACTAAGAAAAAATATAAACATCATACCATGAAAAAAGATTTGAATTTTGAAAAGTGCAATAAATATGTTTCTAAAAGTATAGCAGCTACTGCTATTATTTTTACCAAAAATAATATTCTGTTATTACAATTATTTTATTTCTTTTTTGTTTTTGATTAAAAATTGTAACTTTAGCTCATCTGAGACTTTAGTTTATTTAGTTAATGATCAATGTGAAAATAGAACTGTAAATTTCTTTGATTATTGAGCTAATTTTTACAAGCTGGCTAATGGAAAAGACACAATTTTGACACAATTATTGATATTTTAATTTGTAACTAAATATCTTGAAAAGAACACAAAAAGATTTTGTTTAACAACCAACAAAATTTTTATTTTTTAATTCTAAAATAAAAAAATGATTTTAATTTTAATTAAGTTTATTTTATTTAAATCAAGTTTTGCCTCATTTCCCAAATGTCAAGAAAAATGTACTGATGATTCTTCATTTTCATTTTGTTACACAAATGGAACATTATCAAGTGAACATCTTAAATCATGTTATTTTGAACATTTTGCTCTTAAAGATTCTAGAATTATAAATTTTGAATTATTTTATGTTGTA
This sequence comes from Brachionus calyciflorus, assembly GCA_002922825.1. Taxonomy (NCBI): domain Eukaryota; kingdom Metazoa; phylum Rotifera; class Eurotatoria; order Ploima; family Brachionidae; genus Brachionus; species Brachionus calyciflorus. The sequence continues at coordinate 476,682 of NTPY01000391.1, forward strand.
CTATCTCAATCAAAAGAAACTCTTGACTTGAATTATCTTAGCGAATATACTCAAAAAATTCATATTAATAAAATGAACATTGGTTCTCTTCCTAAAATAAACAATTTATATAATCTTAAGACACTTAAAATTAATTTTCATGAAGTTGGCGGACTTTTAAATAATGAAAATTTACCGATAAATTTAGAAATTATTGATTTATCAGATGGAGACATTAGTAGAATACACGATGAATTTTTTATTAAATTCGAAAATTTAAGAGAACTAAATTTACGTAATAATCGGTTTCATTTTTTGAAACTCGAAATTAATTCGAATTTTATTAAACTAATAGATTTATCATATCAAAAGTCAATTAATTTTAAAAGAATAGATATTATTAAAAGCATTACTTTTCATAAAAATTCAAGTGATCCTAATTTATTTATTAATTTTGATTCAAATCGAATCAATACACTTCCAATGATTCTTGGTAATTTAAGGCATATTTATTATTATAAAATTGGCCATCAATTTTATCAAGAACAATTGCTTAAAAGAAATTATATAACTCTTTCTGATGGACCGATTGTTATTGAAAATTTTGAAATTTCTTATCAGCATTTTATTAAAAGCAAAGTTCTTAAACATTTTCAAGTAATTTAAAATAAAATATTCAGGTTTTTGTATATTTGTAAAATAATTTATTTTAAGTGTCTTTTGGATTATGGTGTTATAAGGAATGTAATACTAACTGGTGATGGAAAGGAAGAATATTTAAATCATACTATTAAAAAAAATTTTAATTTGGAAAACTGTAAAAATTTTGTTTCTACTAGTACGGCTCCTATTAAAATCACAACTTCTAGTACTAAAAATAAGACAATTAATTTAGAAACTTTAATATCAACTACTTTTGTATCAGAAATAAGTTTTTTAAATTCAACAACACGAGAGTTGAATAAAATCGGAGAAAAGCAAAGCTCAAAAATAGATTATTCATTTCGTAATAGAATATTAGATTATTTTATTGATAACCCAGGAGTTGTTGTTTCTATTCTTACATTTCTTTTTTTATTTCTTTTGATGTTGTTTGCATGTTTTGATTGTTCTATTGAAAATAATAGATCAAAAGGTCAATTTCAAAGCTAGTTTATTATTTTTAAACTGATCTATTGAGAATATCTCGGGCTACCATAATTACTTTTCAGCAAAAAGATCGTTTGATCAAAGCACTTGATAAAGCCAATTTCATATTGGTGGACCAGGTTAAATATTCCATTTCGAAGAATGATTATTCGTCAAAGTCATGCACTTAAAAAGAAAAGATCTTTAACTAGTGTTATTAAGATTCAAAAAAATTAGTTTTATAAAAATAAATATTCGATTCGGTTTTTTTATGAGTATTGAAAAAAATATTTTCGTCACAATTTTTTTTTTAAAAAAAATTATTAAAAGACGAAGTAAGACTTGACTTTTTGAAAAAATTTGGAGAAGTCAAGTCTTATTCATCTTTTAAAAATTTTGTCATATAACCAGAGCTGACTTTTTCTTTCGAAATTTCCGACCATCTCCGAGTTTAATTAAGAAAAAATTTTTTTTAATTTTATTTTTTCACTGGAAAAAGACCTAATATGTCATTTAAAAGATTTATAATTTATTATGTTTTGCATTTTTAATAGTTCCACGTAACTTAGAATTCATATTACCATAAATGAAATTATCTATTTTTTATATATATTTTCTAATATGAATCTAGTCAAGTACTTTTTTATTAGTCAACAACATTATTTATTAGTCCCAATTGTCCCATTTACATGGTAGCAGCGATATAAGATGGCCACAACAAGTCAAAGAGAAGCGCTTAAAGGTACTGAATCCAGTTGGACAACTGAACAAAAGAACAGATTACTATCCGAATGTGATGCCAATTTAAAAAGGATACGAGAACTTCAATTGGAAGGAGCAGTGAGAAGCTATATGTTCGATGGAAGAAGCACTGAAAATATTGAGAATTGGATCTCGATTATTTCTAATAGTATTAAGGCTGCAAGGACAGAAAACTTGCGGTAATTACTCCTTATGTTAGGTATTCGGCTTTGAATACGTTATTAAGTTATCAAAAATGTACAGGTGTTAAGAATTTCGCAGGATTTTTTAAGTTACTATTAGAAATGGATAAAAGTAAGGAAAGAAAAGGGAAAAGTAAGTTAGATTTATTTGCATTAAAACAGACAGGTAGTTTAGATGAATTTTTGAAAAAAATTCAAGAGTAAGCCAATGAATCAGGAACGGGACAAGAAGATTTAATTCTAATATTCTCGCATACACTTAAACCTATCTGTGCATTAGAAGTTCAGATAAGAGAACCTTAGTCTATTGAAGAAGCTTACAAAATAGCTTTAAAATTAAAAAAGAATACATGATTTATTAAAGGTAGAACAAAAGATATATCATGTTAAGAATTTCGATAGGGATTGAAATAAAAATGGAAAATATAAGAAAAAATATCAGAAATTTAATGAGAAGAAATTAAGAAGGGAGAAACAAATAAAAAATGCTATACACTAAAAATTTTCAGAAGTAAGGGTATTTAGCTCAAGATTGTTGGAAGTTAAAAGGATTATAAAGCTAATTATGTAAGATTAGGGGATTCAAATGAAAATGAGAGAATTTCAAGGAGTGACGAAGAAAAGGCTTATGTTGTATCTCTTTTAGCTGAATCGAATAATTTATTAATGACAGAGGGTTTTGTTGAGAAAAAAAGAGATAAAAAGAATAGTTTTTGAAATATATGCGGCAATGTCTATTATAGCCAATGTGCTATTAAAAATAATACAATCTGACCTCGATTTTGTTAACTGTCTCGGTAACGTCAAAAATGTTAACAAAATCAAACGTTAACAAATTCGAGTAAAAACTTAAAGGATTATGTTGATGAGCGTCGTTTCAAATCTGTTAACAGTTTCGAGGGTTAACAAAATCGAGGTCAGACTTATAACTTATTAACCTGATTCTACTGAAGAAAGATTAGCAGACGATAGTTTAGTTAAGGTATGTGAAAAAGAACCACTAGAGGTAAAAATTGGATGGTTTTTATGTAAGTTAGCGATTTTAATGTTATATTCTATGTTAATTGGAATGAATAATTTTAATATAAAAGGAGCCGAAATTTTTCCTATACAAAGGATTATAAAATTTGACAAGTACGAATTAAATCTAAATATCTTTGAAAGAAATGAAGACGAGTTATAACTCACTTCATTATAGGAAGAATTAGATTCAGACTGAGATAGATTTATTTTTTATAATAATAATTATTGATGACATGTGTATATTTTTGGAAAGTTTGAAGGATCACTTCAGTCATCTAAAAGTTGTAATGCAAAAGTAAAAAAAAAGCTAATTTAAAACTGAATCCAGCGAAATGCGTTTGTTTCGCGGAAAAGATAAATACTTTAGGAATATTTAACCTGGTCCACCAATAAGAAATTGGCTTTATCAAGTGCTTTGATTGGAATCAAACGATCTTTTTGCTGAAAAGTAATTATTGTAGCCCGAGATATTCTCAATAGATCAGCTTAAAAATAATAAACTAGCTTTGAAATTGACCTTTTGATCTATTATTTTCAATAGAACAATCAAAACATGCAAACAACATCAAAAGAAATAAATAAAGAATTAATCCAAAATGCTACCAAAAAGTTGAGAATTGAAAGAAAAAACTAAAAATTTAGAAAAAATAATAAAAAAGAGTTACATTAACTCATAAGATCCCCAAGACCTTAGTGTCTTTGGTCTAATTTTTTTTTCTTTTTATTTGCAATTGAACTTGTGCAAAAAAAATAATAAATTCAAACGCTAGAAGATTTTGCTTCCTAAGCTTATTATTATAACGAAGATATTTTTCGCTTTTTTAAAGCAAAAATATCATTCCTTTATATTTTTAAGACACTTTAGAAGAAATAATGCAAGTCGGCCGCTAAAAAATAAACTTCTTAAAAACTTAAAGGAGGAGGCTAAAAAATTTTTAAATAATAATTTTTTTCTACATTATCATTAAGAATCGAAGATAAATAATGAACTTTGTTATGAATTTGTTATCAATATAAATCGGTTCGAAAATCCTAAATTTTTTTTTTCCTTACTCCATCCTAATGAGTAATTTGATTAAGTTGTCGAAAATGGGATATTGGTTTTCGGTTCATAAATAGACTCAACATGGGGTATAGGTTTTTGTTGAAGGACATTTAGAAGAGATTCAGAAGCAGTTCAACCAAAGACTAAAAAATAGAAATCTGTTTTGATTTAAAAATTTGCGATTGAAAAAAGAAAAAAAATGAAAAAGCCTTAAGCTATACTTTTTGATTTAACTTTTTCAATAGCATAATCAAAACATGCAAACAACATCAAAAGAAATAAAAAAAGAAATGTAAGACTAGAAACAACAACTCCTGGGTTATCAATTATAAAATCTAATATTTTATTACGAAATGAATAATCTATTTTTGAGCTTTGCTTTTCTCCGATTTTATTAAACTCTGGTGTAGTTGTATCTAAAAAACTTATTTCTGAAACAAAAGTAGTTGTTTTAAGAAGCTTTGTACTTTGAATTGATGTTGAAACAAAAGTTGTTTGCTTGCTTGTAGTCTTACATGTTGTTTCGAATGGTCTTGTTTTAATCATACTCGTTTTTTTCATAGAAAGAACCGTAGTATTCTTAGTGGTTACAATAGGAGTGGCGACTACAGTACTCGTAGAAACATAATTTTTACAGTTTTCAAAATTAAAATCCTTTTTCTTGGTATTATGTGCATATTTCTCCTTAGTTTGACCAGTAAGTATAACATTCTTTATAACACCATAATCCAACAAACACTTGAAATAAAATAAATTCTAATTTCAAAAAAAGATTAATCTAAAAAATTTATTTTTTAATTACTTGAAAATGAGTATAAGATTTATTCAATAAAAAATGTTGATCATAAATTTCGAAATTTTCAATCACAATCGGTCCATCCGAAAGATAAATAAAATCTCTATTAATCAATTGTACTTGATCAAATTGATGACCAACTTTATAATAATAAATATGTCTTAATTTGCCCAAAATCCTTGGAAAATACCTGACTCGATTTCGATCAAAATTAATTAATAATTTAGGATCACTTATATTTTTATGAAAATAAATAGCATCCATGTACCTTAATCCATTTTCACTCTGAAAAGACAAATCAATCAATCTTATAAAATTGGAGTTAAACTCGAGTCTTGAAATTCCTAAATGGTTTCTCCTTAAATTTATTTCTTTTAAATTTTCAAATTTAACAAAAAAATCTCTTTTTATTTCATAAATGGGTCCATCGGCTAGATCAATAATTTCCAAACTAGATGGAAGAAAATCAGCTTTGTCGAGTGATAAAATCCAATGTGAATTAATTATAAGAATCTTAAGATTACACAAATTTTTAAAAATTGGAAGACGAAATTTGATCGCGTTATTTAAACGAATTTTTTGAGTAAAATTACTTAGATAGTTAAAATCAATAGGACCATATACGAGTCCATGAATGTTATCTAAATCAAAATTAAATATAGACTCTTTTAATGAGAAATGTTCTAAGTAACATGATTTTAGACTCTCGTTCGAAAATGTTGTATTCATGCATTTAAATGAATTAAACGAATCAACAAAGCATTTTTGTTGACACTGAGAACTAGAAGAACAGACAAAGCTTGTTATAAAAACTAAAAACTTAATCAAAATTAAAATCATTTTTTTTTTTAAATTTAAATTATAATTTTTCTCTTAGTTATAAAATTAAAAAGAAATTATTTTAAGCTCTTGCATGGTTTATTATTAAAAGAATTCTATTTAAGAGTACTATAAAAACTTCTGGTTAGTTTCAAATGTATGGGTGACTAAATGTGTCTGTATAAATTCAGACAAGGCAGAATTTATTTATTTACAATTTTGGTAGCTTAAAAAATTAAAATTTCAATTCATTCAAATTTCTATAACTCTTGAATGAAATCTGATAAAGTTATTCTGTTAATTACAATAAATTGCTACAATTCTCGGATCGAAGAGTTATAAACTTGCGCAGTTCTCCCTGGAGTGTAACAAATAATTTTCGTTATAAGTGATTTCGCTATAAAAGAACTTGACTGTACTTACTTGACTGTGACAGCTCATAGCTCCTGGCAAATAAGAGTATAAATAACTTAAAATCAACGAAAACTAAACTAAACATATGAAAGTGAAAAATTTCCATAAACCAACACTAGGTAGTTTATTTTATTTTGGAGGAAAATATTTGTGTCCAATAAATTTTATGATTGATCACAAATTCATTTTTAGACATGTTATTTTTGAAAAAAATAAATTTCTATAAGGAGAAATTCACAGGGGCCAAAAGTAATAAAACCCCCATAAAACTTAGCACACTTCCAACACAAACTAAATTTTCTTCATAATTGAATTGAGAATTTAAAGCTCAACATTTCTGTAGCCATTCTTTATCGTATTAACAAAGATATTTTTAAAAAAACACTAAGCACTCAACAGACTTTTTTGATATTTCTTTTAAAATTTGAATATTGTAATAGGGTAATTTGTTGTAGCAATAAATGTTATTAATCGATTTGAGAAAGATTAATTTCTGTCTAGACTTTTAATTATAGCTAGATATGACCATTAGATCTGTTACTTAACAAACTACTAGATAAAAACGATTTGTCTACTGATTATCAATAAAAGCGTCATGAAAAATTCCAAAGATGCATTCAATTTGAAGCGTCTACATTAAACAAATCGCTTATACAGTAGAATCCAAAACAAAGTTAACGACCTGTTTAAACACTGTTTATACAGAACACAAAACAAAACCAAACCGAAACATTTAAAATGGTTTTGTGTCGATTTTGTTTCTGTTCTGTGTTGGTTTTGTATATGCTCTTTTTAAACATTGTTTATGTTTTCGTTAACTTTGTTTCGGATTGTACTGTATTTTTTCTCGTTCAAGTTTCACAAGGTTAACAGAAAATAGATTGATCAACACTTGATTCACTCAAACAAACAAAATTTATGTATTTTCAATTATTCTCAAGTAATTATTTTGATGTCTCTAGTCACCAAGTTAGAATTGATTATCTAAAAATAGTTTTTATTTATTTTTAAAAAAGCAAAAATTATAAATTAGCTATTAATAACAATTTATGAGCTATCTTTTTTATAGCATATTTAATTAATTTAATTACTCACTTTGAATTCGTAAAATTGCATTATCCTCGAAAAGACGAACATTGTAAAGTTAAATTTAAATAAACTTAAAAAAATACTTTGTTTTTAAAATTTTATTATACCATATTATAACCAGAGACAACAAAAAATGCGTTTTTTTAAGTTCCGAAAATGCGAAAAAAATGCGATAAAAAATGCGAAAAAATGCGATGAAAAATGCGGAAAAAAATGCGAAAAATGCGGAAAAAAATGCGAAAAGTTCGGAAAAAATTTTCATTTTTTTAATTATTTATATATTCGTTGAGTACGTTTTCAAATTTATTTTTCTCTTAATTTTATTTTAATTTTTAATTTGTTTATTTAAAAAACTTCACAAAATTCTGTAGTTAAAATCGAAAGTTTCCTGATTTTGTTTTCTTGTAAAGTTTTTTAAAAGTTAGATTGAAATACCTATTTTTCAATCACTTAAATCTGAAATAACTTTAACTTTTTCATTTAATTGTCATATTCCGGTTCTGTGCGTTTACCTAAAATTAAATTTTATTACCTTTGACCTAGAAATCACTTCACTAAATCCATATATTATCAATAAATTCCAATCTTTAATGTTTCGATCTTTTTTATCATGTATAAATATCTGTAAATATAAATTATTATTTCTAACCAAGCTTCTTAATTCGCATTTTCTATTATAAACTCTCGCTTTTATAACATATGGGAATTTTCCAAATACCTTTCGGGTCACATTCAATTTTTTTCTTCTAATTTTCAATTTTTTTCAAAAGATTTATGAAAAAATTAACAAAAATTGAAAATTTTAAGTCAAAATTCAAGAAAAATGCGAATTTCGAAAAAAAATGCGAAAGATGCGAAAAGTGCGAAAAATGCGAAAAAATGCGAAAAAATGCGAACGCATTTTTTTGTTGTCTCTGATTATAACTGACCCTCTTCTTTAACTATCCCTAAACCCTACTTTTTTACAGTTTATTAAACAATCTAAACCATAAAATTAGCCATAGTTAGCGACTTGAAGATGCGAAGCGGAGTAAAAAAAAGAAGAAAACAATTAAGTATCATCCATACTCATTCATGACAGAAAAAAAATTAAAATTATCAGAAAAGATCTCTATATTATTATTATAATTTATTGATTAATTTAAGTCACATTGACAAAATAAAAACAATAATTAAAAAAAACTAAGTTTAGATAAAAAATGTTCTTTTGGTTAAACTGCATTTGTTTTTCTCAAATATATAATAACACATCTTTACAAGTTTGATTTCTTAATAATTGTTCTAGAAAGAAGACCTTATGTTTGTAATTAATTTGACTAACTGGTTCCAACTAAAGTGCTTTATTAAGTGGAGTAATATGAGTAAATTGTTTTAAACCTATAAAAATAGAATTATTCTTTTAGAGCTAACATTTTTCTAAAGTTTAGACCAGATTCATGTTAAAACCGCTAAATTAAAGCTTTAAGATTACAGCTGAGTATGAAAATATAATTTAATTTTTTTAATTATTTTTAATTTCATTATCATATTAGAATAACTTATCAAAAATTTGGCGGTTTTATTTTTTTAAAAAGTGAAAAAAATAAATTTGCCCTAAAATTGACCTTAAGCTTTAACTCTTTCAATAGAATAATCAAAACATGCAAACAAAATCAAAAGAAGTGAAAAAATTAAGGTAAAAATAGATACAACAACTCCTGGATTATCAATAATATAATCTAATATTCTAATGCGAAATGAATCATCTATTTTTGAGCTTTGCTTTTCTCCTTGTATATTTATCTCTGTTGTTTTTGTATTTAGAAATTTTTTTTCTGTTAAAATTGGAGTTGATATTTGTAGCTTTGTACTCTGAATTGTTGATTTAAATGTTGAATATAAAATTGTTTGTTTCTTACTTGATGATTCTATTTTTTGACTCTTATTGTTTATTTTGATAACTGTAGGAGGAACTCTCGTATTTTTCGTTGAAATAGTAGTAGGAGTAATTTTAGTAATAGAAGTAGTAGTAGGAGGAGGAGCCGTACTTGTAGAAACATAATGTTTACAGTTTTCCAAATTAAAATTTTTATTTATTGTATGATGTAAATATTCTTTCTTTCTATTACCAATCAGTATTACATTCCTTATAACACCATAATCCAACAAACACTTGAAATAAAATAAACTATTTTACAAAAAAATTAAAAATTGAATATTCTTTTGTTAAATTACTTGAAAATGTTTATAAACTTTGCTTATAAGAAAATGTTGATCATAAATTTCAAAATTTTCAATAACAATCGGTCCATCTGAAAGAGTTACAGAGTCTCTATTAAGCAATTTTTCTTGATCAAACTGATGGCCAATTTTATAGCAATAAATGTGTCTTAATTTTCCTAAAATCATTGGTAGTGTATGGATTCGATTTGAATCAAAATTAATAAATAATTTAGGATCACTTTTACTTTTATGAAAATTGATGCTTTTAAGATTAAAATTTTTTGATTTTTGAAATGATAAATCTATTAGTTTGATCAGATTAGAATTGATTTCAAGTCTCATAAAATCAAACCGGTTATTTTGTAAATTTAATTCTGTTAAATTTTCGAATTTAACAAAAAAATCATCGTGCACACCTCGAATGTTTCCATTCGATAAATCAATTATTTCCAAACTAGGTGGAAAATATTCATGATCCGCAAGATAATAAATACTATGTGAATTAATTTTAAGTGTCTTAAGATTATATAAATTGTTTATTTTAGGAAGATAAATCATGTTCATATTATTAATATGAATTTTTTGAGTATAATTACTAAGATAATTCAACCAAAGAGAAGAATGATTTAATTCTTTAATATTAAATAATTTAAAATTGAATATTCTAGACATTTTAATTGCGGAATGTTCAGAATAACATGATTTAAGATGTTCAACTGATAATGTTTTATTTGTAAAACAAAATGAGAATAAAGAATCATCAGTACATTCTTCTTTGCATTGAGGAGAATAAAACGCAAAACTTACTTTAAAAAGAAAAAACTTAATTAAAATTAAAAGCATTTTTTTTTTAAATTATTTTTTAATTATTTAACTAAATTTTATTGTGTTCTTAAAAATAAAATAAAGATTAGTTACAAATTAAAATATCTAGTTACTAATTTAAGCTGGGTAATTTTTTAAAAAATTACACTAGAACAAGCTACTATTTGGCTTCTGATGGATATTAAGGGAAAATTTATTGCCCTTGACTTTTGTATTTTATGGTGTTTATTTACAAATAAAATTCATTATGTTTTAGAATTAACAGCTTAAAA
>NTPY01000391.1:500924-512296 GCA_002922825.1 Brachionus calyciflorus
TCATTTTCTGATATTGTTTTTTTCAACTCTTTTATCTTAATTTCTTTCTGATCATTATCTGTTTTGAGTATAATCTGAAATTGATTTTTTTCAGTTTTTAAATTTTCAATTACTTCATAAAGTATTTTTTCTTTTTCTTTTTGAGTTTCTTCTATTAATGTTGTTAAAATCTTTTATTAATTAAAATTAAAGGAATAATATTTAATTTTAAAGTTTTATATAATTACTTTTCATCTTCTAATTTTGTAAGTTTTTCATCAAATACAAAAATTTTCTCATTTAGGCCCTGATTTTCTTTTTGTAGTTTTTCTAATTGAAAATCTAGATTTTCATTGACATCTCTCTCATCCATGTGCATTTTTTTTAATCGTTCGATTTCTCCTACCATTAATTCATTGTTTGTTTTCAAATTTTCGAATTCTTCAATTTCCTTAAAGAAACATTTAATTAACATATTGAATATTAACTCATAAAAAATTACTTGCTGTCGAACGGGACAACTGGAAAGAACTTGATGAGTCACATATTTTTCGTTTTTGTTTCCGTCACTCTTACAAATTTTGTCCAAAGGACATTTTTTTTTCGAGCCAAGCAATTCAATCTCATTTTGAAGCTCAATATTCTGGGCTGTCATATTTGAGATCATCATGTTTGAATCAATTAACTGCTGTTCAAGGTCTTTGAATTTTTTTTCTAAGAACGTGTATCTTTATTTAAAAAAAGAAATTTGAAATATATTTATCTATAAATTATTTAAATCAAGCTGAAATAAAAATAAGATATTTGAAGGTCAAATTAGTTAATTAATAGTTTATAATTTTAAATCAGTTACTTTTTTTCCTGTGAATCAATTTTCTTTGAAAGATTATCTTCGATATACTCGTCCCTTACCATCAATTGGGAGATTTCATCACATTTTGATTGATAGCAGTTCTTAGAACAAACTTTGGTTTTTTTTTAAAATTAATTAAATATTTAAAAAGATACCTTTAATTGTTTTAGATCATTCTCAAGATAATTGATCTTTGTGTTTCGTTCTAAAATCTCATCCGAATGATTTATTTTCAACTCGTTAATATCAATATCTTGCTTTATTAATTTGAATTGGAAGAATCAAGTTTTTCATTTTGACCTGAGTGAAAAAAAAACAAATTTTTTTTCTGGACTCTTCTGGTATTTCATCAAAACTTTTCCATTTTTATTTGAAATAACCTGATTTTCCATAGACAAAGGATCTTTTTGTTTCAAAGAAAACACTCGTGCCTTCAAACTCTTAAACATTTCTGTTTTTGGTTCAACGTCATCAGTTGTTTCTGAAGAACGTCTTTTACCATGATTGTTCATCATTTAATTAATTTTTAATTATTTAGTTAATTTAGTAAATTCTAAAAAAAATTGTTAAATAATTAATATTAAAATAATTTAATAACAAGGAAAATATCTAAATTAGTAAAGCATTTTTAAAAGCTTAAGATTATATTTAAAAAAAACAGTAAGCTTCAACCAATATATTTTATTAATTTAAACTTAAAAACAAATAAGACATTTAAATTCGTTTCTGTTTTCTAAATTTAATTCTCTCCAATCAGCATGATAGCGATGTCTACAAGCTGTTTTCAAAATCTCATCTGATAATTAAATATCTTTTGCACAAAACGTACAAAAATTCAATTTCGACTTTCTCTTAAATTCAAAACACATACGTTTCCTATATTTCATTGATTCCTGCAAAGAATTATCAAAACTAATAATTTTTCTCCCACTTACTAACTGTTCATAAAAGCGACAAACAAAAAATCCGCAATTGTTGCTATCTTTTTGAATTGGATGCTCAATTTCCCACATTTTCCAATTAATTTTTGCTAAATATTTATAATTGCTACAAAATTTTTTCCAATTTTTCAATATTTTCAACTTTTTTGAATGACTTTCTCCTTTGGGGTCCAAGTAAAATATCTTTTTTTCAGATATTTTAACATAAAAACATGTCCAATTATCATTATTTTCGAAAATAAAACCGAAAATTTGATTGAAGTTCTTAAACTTAAATATAGGTTTTATATAGAACTAAAAATATTTAAAAAATTTTTCTATTTACCTCATAATCAATATGTATATTTAGATGTCCTCTATCAAAAATAGCAGTTGCATGAAACGAATCAATTATTAAGAATTTAGAATTTTTTTTTAAACAACACACATATGCATGTAAAATCTTAACTTAAAATATAGTTTTGATTTCTATTCAAATTTTTTTTTCATAAATTACTTCTGAAGTTAACCATTTATTATCCAAAATTATTTCGATATCTTCATATAAAATATCAAAATTTTCAATTAGATGTTCCTTTTTTTGTTTAATATCATTCAACATTTTTACTTTATCTATATTTTTTTTTCGGTTTTTTTATGATTTCATCTTCATCGGAGTTTTAAGATTCGATTTGACCAGATTCCATTTCATCTGAGCTTGATAAAATCATTATTTCTTCTTCTGAGATCTTTTCGGTTTTAATATCATTTAGTTGAAATTTTTCAAGTTCTTTAAAAAATTAATTAAAAGCTTTTTTAGAAAAAATATATGTGCATATGGTTACCTTCTAATGAAGATTCAAAATTTTTTGGAATTTTATCGATATATCCGATTTCTGAGATTTTTATATTTTTTATCATATCTCTGATTTTCCTAGACTCCGTATCGTTTTCAAATTTGTTATTTTTGTCTGAAATCCTCGATTCATTTTTTTTTCTTTGCTCCATTTTTCGAAAGTCAAGTTTTCTTTTAAATACATTTTTCTTTTAGACTCAAACTCTGGAAATCTAATGTTTATGGTATCTTCATAAAATTCAGAAAAGCTTCAATTTAAATTGTAATGTAATGACAGGAATGCAAAATTCACTTGGATTTAGCGGTTGAAATCTACTAACTTTTTTATTTCTTTGAATAATATTTATTTTAAGATGATGAAACCATTTTTCTACGTAATTATTAGACAACCTCGTTTTTTCTATTACGAAATATTTAAAAATTAAGACACTCCATAGTGGAAGGAGATGTAATCGTTTTTTAATGATTTCATACAATTTCGGATTGAAAAATCAATTAATTTCATTTCCTTCCATCTCAACTTGATTTCGGATTTTCTTATTACGAATCCTTAACTGTGAATGACGAATCCTTAACGAATGAAACATTCTTATTATCAATGAAAAAAAAACTCTTTTTTTCATATAATTCATCATCATTTCCTATATTTTTGCAACTGTCGCATATATGACTAAACATTTCTAAATTAATCTGATTTGTAAACATAACTAAATTTGCGTAGCTGTTCAAAAATACAATACTCTTAGTTTTACTTGTAAAAACTATTTTTAAACTGTTTAAAATATTCAAAAATGTATCCAAACAAACTGAATTCTGCAAGATACAAAATGCTTTTACGAATAAATTCAGTATTTCCGCTGATAGGTCTTTATCACAAAATCTCAAAACAATCTCTCCTTCGTCCTTAAGATTCTTTAAAAAGTGAGTTGAACATAAGTATACTAACGTATTTATAGGACCAATTGCGTATTTTTTTTTTTCAACAATTGCTTGTCAAATTTAAATAGTCAATAACGTTTAAATTATTAAAAGCTTTCATTGTTGAGTGAATATTATCCCAAGAAAAATCTGTAATAATAGCTTTGGGGAGATTGAAAAACCTATAAGATTTAAATTTTTCAATTAATCTATATAAATAGCTATAAATTGATACATTGTTGTTTGAATTCGTAATAAAGTCAGCAGTCGATATATTTGTTTTGTTAATCGAATCATGAACAACAATCGAGTACAAATGAGTCTCTTTTTCAGGGTTTACTCGTTTAAAAATTCCACCAGTAGCATCGAAATACCAAAAAGGATCTGATTCAAAAACTACGGCCCATAATTTGACCTTTAATTTTTATGTTATTAAATTATTTAAATAATAAATACTCATAAGAAAAATTACTTGTACTTCCGACCCAAAAATAGCGCCAAAAGGATCTGAATGAATATCTTGCACATATCCGCTGATAGAAAATTTATTAATTTGTGGTGAGTCGAATTCGAAAAAAGTCTTAACCTTGTCACAATCAACCCTAAATTCATTATCTAATTTAAAACGATGAGCAAATTCACTACGCAATTTTCTTAAATTTGTATTAGTTATAGCAATCTATTATACGATTTGATTGGCCTCTCCTATCGTATATCTCAGAGGACTTTTAGGTTTATTAAAATAGTTTAATTAAATAAGGTTTATTAAAAATAAAGTAAATATAAAATATAAAAATAAATATAATTGATAAAAATACAATTCTATAAAATAAAATTGGGAGCTCGCTTTGTTAACTATTTCACCATGTGTTTTATACTAAGTGAAATTGTTCAAGCGAGAATTGTTTGTTTGTCTATAGTTGAGTTTGTATAAAAATATTTCATTCCAAATTTTTGATAAATTAAATATCAAAATGATAGGAATAATAATTATGTTTAAAATTATAAATTGTAAATTTGATAGTATAACATTTCCCCCCTTTGAGAATAATCATTCGACCTCGAATGGACTATCAACAAAGAAGAAAAGCTAGCTAATATTTTCTTTTCTGACAGAGTATAAACTCATATTTGATTTGAAAATTTCATCATACATTTCATTGATTGGTCTTGCTGTAAGTGGTTTAGTTTCAAATGTTATTTTCTTATTTGAATTTTTCTTAATTTTCGTTTATCTGTCTTTATTTATTTTTCTCACTGTTTTCCATTTGTAAATTTTGTACGAAATAAATATTGAGAATATAATGAAAATTAAAGTACTAATTCCAATTGTTATATGGATTCCATAATTTAGCCATAGATATAATGTATTTTCAATAGCTACCTTGACATCTATAATTTTTGATTTAATATTTGAAGTATCACTCATATGAGTGTACCAAGTTCCTGCAGACATCTCATGATTTACTATTTCTTGAAAGGATGAAAGTAAATCCGTTGAGTCCATAAGGAGCGAGTTATGTGACAAAATTGGTTCTCTTATCTTATTTGCCAAATAATCTAAATTTGAAAACTGAATTTGATGGTCATTTGCTATATAAGATTCATTTCTTGCCTAATAATAGTCTTTTAAATAGTAGGAAGTTGTAAATATTGTATTATTTTATTACAATTGACAATCTCTGAGACAACTTTTATTATACCGTCTTGAGTAAGGAATCCTGTACGGGAGTTGTTATCTTCAGTAAATTTTATAGGTTGATCATACATTCCTTCGAGTGTCGTTAAAACTTTTAATCCACATAAATCAGTTATGCCGGTTGCTTGAAGTGCAATTTTCGAGTTGCTTATAAGAATATCGCTGTTTTGTTCGATATTGAAAGTTTCTTGAGATATCTTGTACAGAGGACATTCGTGATAAATTGTAGCATTCCAAACGATGATTGAGTCTTTTAAGCTACATTCTCTTTAAGACACTTTACATTTTCCATTAAACAACAGATCATCAGGTGAATTTGCAGTAATTAGCTTTGGAGTGCTTGAACATGAAAAAGTTTCTGTAGTTACTTCGCTCATCCATTTAAAAGTTGCGATAGGATTGCTGTAACTACAGTAATCGTTTTCACATTCCATTTGAAATTCGTTACATTTTTTGCTTTTTACCATGATAAAACATTCGTCACGTGTAAGTTTAACATGCTCTGTTCTTAACGACTCATACTTCTCTCCAAAGAAAGAAAATGAAGTTTTTAGAATATGTTTCTTTTTGAGACAGTGATACCCTGTGCCATAAACCTGATGTTGAATTTTTCCTAATAAGAATAATTTCCTTGTTGTAGACTTTGTTCCAAAGCCGCTATTAAAACTATCGAGAAAATTCTTCACAACTGTTTTCGAAGTAAGGGGTTTTGAAATGCAGATAGTTTTAAAATTTATCATGTTTGTATGGTAAGAGTGTGAACATACTCGAAAATCATCTTTTATTAACAATCCAGGTAGGGAAGCTAGGCAAGGGTTTAAGAACAAAAGAATTGTTATAACTAATGTAGTTTAGTTTCCTAACTGTTCTTGTTCTTTTAGGTCTTTCACTTATTAGATTTGGTTTTAATTGTTCATAATATTTGTTTATTATTTCCATGTTATTAAAATATTTTCCGGGAATCCACGAACTCTCCGAAATAGGAAAATTTTTCCATTTTACCAGATAATACTTGTTATTATCGACATCTCGGTGCTTTATGATTTTTTCGACTTCCGCACTTTCCTCAGGGAGAGATTTATCATCTTGAACCACCTTTATTTTATGCCTAGGGAAAGATTCGGGAAGTTTTTCCTTAAGTGCGTTTTCGACCTTATAGTTACCTCTTTTTGTTTGTTCAACGATTTTATAAGGTCCTTTAAATCTCGGTTCGAGTTTGCTTAGGAGTCCCTCGCATTTAAGAAAGACTGTACTTCCTAAAGGTATTTTATCTAAAGTGGTATTTTGTGATCGATTTTGTATTTCGATTTGTCTTACTTGACATGATTGGATGGCTTTTGTTGCTTTAGGATGTAAATGATCGAAGAGATTTTCTATTTCCTTAGCACTATTTAAAATAGAATCAGAATCGGAATCTTCACTAGTCCAATCTTTGAAAGGAAGCATTTTCCTACCGAACATAAGTTCAAAAGGGGTAAAACCAGTTGAGGTGTGAACCCTAGATCGATATGCCATTAAAACAAATTGTAAGTATTTCGGCCAGTTTTTTCGGTCAACTTTTCGGCATGTTTTCTAAGGGATTCCATTAAAGTTTGGTTGAATCTCTCAGTTTTACCGTTAGTCCTTGGATTGTAGGCCGATGTTACAATATGTACGAATCCTAAGTTTTTTCTTAGTTCTGACATAATTTGGTTTAGAAATTCTCTACGTTGGTCAGATAATAATTCAGAAAATGGACCGAAAAGAGTGATGTATTCACTTATTTCTTTAGCTGATTTAGATTTTATTGGTTTAGCTACAGGAAAATTAGTTAAAAATTCTATAATTACTAGTATGCCTATGTACCCATCTTCTGTCTCGTCCAGACTCAAGATTAGTTCTATTGCCACCCTTGTAAATATTTTTGATATTTTTGTTGCTTGGGTAGGATGATATTTGGTAATACATTTGTTATTTCTTTGGCTGACTGTGCATTGTTTTACGAACTGATTGATGTCATTTACCAATCCATGCCAGTAATATTCATCCTTCAATTGGTTATAGGTTAATAGCTTGGAAATGACCAAAAGAGTGCGCTTGGTTTACAAGCCTTTCACGATCTTCTGATCTTCTCGGGTATTCAAAATATAAGTTTTTTCTTTGTATAAAGATTTTCTTACCATAAAATAGATAAGACTTAGCCATATTCTTCAGTTTTAAAACTACTGATTTTGACACATCGCATCTTTCCTTGCCAGTTGTTATTATTTCGTATAGTATTTCGTTTTCGTAAGGATCACGACTTACAGATTCAGCATCATTTCTATCATTGCTTATTATATAATTAATAACTGGCCGGCTTAAAGCATCTGCGTTTAGATGGTTTTTTCCAGGTCTATAGGTTATTTTAAGATCAACGTCTTGTAGTTCTAAAGACCACCTACCGAGTCGTCCTTGAGGATTAGAACTTAACCATTGGAGTGCATAATGATCGACTACGAAATCAATGTCGCCGTAATTTCTCCATTCGCGTCTGCATTCAATTACCGATAAACATTCTTTTTCTGTTGTAGAATAGTTTAACTCGTGCTTATTTAGGAGGCGGTAGTAACATGCAACAATATATTCTTTTCCATCGTCGTCAATTTGTGTAAGAATACCACCAATAGCTAAACCGGAGGCATCCGTATAGGCTTTCAATTGTCTATTTGGGTCAATTATCCGCAAAACTGGATAACTAGTCAAAGCGTTTTTTAGATCATTAAACGCTTTTTCACATTCTTCAGACCATTTGTATTTAGCATCTTTTGCTAATAATTTCTCAACAAATCTTCTGTAATAATTACAGAGACCTAAAAAACTTTGAAGCTGCTTAACAGTTTTAGGAGCAAGGCGGTTTTTAATAGCTTCAATTTTAGAAGGGTCCATTTTAATTTCATTTTTTGAAACTATATGGCCCAATATTTTTACTGAACGTGCACACCAGACACATTTTTCTGGATTTAATTTCAGTTTTGCTTTTCTTAAGCGTTCTAACACAATTTTTATGTGTTCTATATGTTCCTCAAACGTCTTTGAGTGAACAGTAATGTCATCAATAAATGACTCTACGAACTCTATTAAGTCACTTAATACTTCTTTCATTATTCGACTAAAATCTATAGGTGCATTTTTTAGACCGAATGGTGTCACTAAAAACTCATAGTGCCCATCTGGTGTCGAGAAAGCGGTTTTACTAATGGATTCTTCGTCCATTTTAATTTGGTATTAACCAGACTTTAAATCGAAAAGTGTAAACCAGGAAGAGATCTTAATCTGTCGAATATGTCTCTTGGATCTGATATTGGCCATTTCTCGGTTTGAGTAATTTTATTAAGTTTTCTGTAATCTATACAGATTCGCCTTGACTTATCCTTTTTTCCTACAACAACAAGCGGAGAAGACCATGGAGAGTGAGAAATTCTAATAATTTTTGCATTTAGCATTTTTTCAATTTCTTCTCTTAGAAAGTTCTTTTCATTTGGGGAAATTCTGTATGGAGGTGTATAGATAGGAGCTATATCCTTATCTACTAATCTTATTTTGTGTTTGCTAACACTACATTTTTCGAGTTCGTTTATATTATTCGCGAATAGTCCCTTTGCTTCATTGGCAAGGGTTTTAAACTTTAGTTTTTCGCTAGGATTTAGTTCGCTAGCAGGTAACATCTCGTTAAATGACATTTCCCAATAGTAGTCGTTACTTAGTTCAACGTCGGTTTGAAAGATATTTTCAATATCGTTTCCTACGTTATTATTGGCATCGTGACTTATATTATTTTTGAATTTAAGTATACCTTGAGATGAGAATATTCCGCATCCCATTTTATTAAACCAGTCTAATCCTAAAAGTACATCATGATCGTCATGATCAAAAACAAGGAATTCTATTAGACACTTATTTCCACTTATGTCGATTTCTAGAGGTTTTGTAACGCCACTTATGTGGGTTACTGCTCCATTTGCAGTTCTAATTCTTAGGTCGCTTCTAATGATTTTAATATTGTTATATAGTTATTACTATATAACTATAAGCACGCACTAGTGATGATCATTTGATCTCGTGCTGAAGAGAGTGATCCTCATTAATATAAATTATTATTTCATTTTTACTTTTTTAAGATTTTGGATATTTTATTTTTAATTCAATTTTATTTTTACTTTTCAATTTTATTTTATTGTTTCAATAAACCGCTACCAAACCGAGTAAGTTCTTTTATTCATAACCCTACCCTCGACACGTACTACATTGGTGGCAGCGGCTTAAACAAGTTTTATTGTGAGAGATCCAGTTAAGCTTAAGAAATTGGTTAAGCTAAAGTCAGTGTTTCTAAAACGTGCTCTTTAAGAAAATAGTTAAACCCGTGTGAGTTAAAAGCTAAATTTTAACACCTGTGTGAGTTTTAAGATTTTTTAATTTTTGTAAAAATTGTGTTTTGTTGGAACTGTGTGAGTTTCATTCGTTAAGTCAGTTAAAAAGTTTAGCTGTGTGAGTATTCAAGTGTTAAATCGTATGATGTTTGAAAAAATGGATAAAGAGCGTGTGACTGGATTATTCTCAAGAAACAATAAAAAGTTTTTAGCCAATAAGAAGTGGGGTATGGATAGTATATTAAGATGGGTAAAATATGAAAAATGGCATCATTCATTTTATTCAAAAATTGAAGCAACAAAACAAGCAGTTGTAAAAACAACTAAGATTTTCATTGAACAATCAATAAGCCAACAAAAAGAAGGTAGAATCATGGCAAACAGTATGAGAGCTCCAAGTGTATTCAATTTCGAAACAAATGTTGATTTATGGCTAGCGAGGTTTGACAGTTATTTGGAGATAAATAGAATATTTGCTGATAGAGATAAGATCAACATTTTAGGCTCATATTTGAATGACACTACGTTTAAGCTTGTGGATAGTTTGGTCCATGAAGAAACATATGATGAGGTAAAGGCAAGAATTAGAAATTTATTTAGTAGGCCTGAAACCCCAGCTCATGCGTACCTTCATACGTTCGTCGGTAGATATCAGGAGTTAAATGAAAGCTTAGTCCAGTTCGCAGCTGTCTTGAACGACTTAGGGAGAAGAGCATTCCCAGATCTCACTCCTAGAGAGTTGGACGCTTATATTCGAGGTCAGTTTATGACTGGTTTGCGAAACAGGGACATAGCTGACAAATTAGCCATGATGGATATCGGCGACATTGAAACTTTAGTGCTTAGAGCTAGAGAACAAGAAAGTTTATTTTTAGGCTTTTGTGGATTTGGCATGTGGAATCGGTCACAAAATCAAATGTCAAATCGAAGAGCAATGACAAATGAAGAAATAAGAAATTTAATAACGCCTAAATTCGAACCTTACTACCAACAGGGAAGACCGCAGCAGTAACCACAAATGAATAATACCATTGAAAATTTGAGACGACATCAGAATATCTTTATGCCAATGCAAATGAGTTAAATTAGCAATTATTCACGAGTATTGGATCAACCAAATGATGGCTCATATTTAAATTCGGCTCAGAGAAGGAATCAGTCAATGAACTCTGGTCAGAGACAACCAAGAGGAAGATGTTTCAATTGTAATCAAGAAGGTCATATTAGAAGAAATTGTCCAAATCAATCAAGAAATGTTCAAAATGATTATTATAGACTAAACTTTGATCCAAATAGTCCAGTAAATAGATCTACTCCTGTCAACAGAAACGTTAGTTTTAATAACAGGGCTAATACTAATAATGTAAATGATGAAGTTGAGAACAAGAACTTAATTATGTCAATGGTTTCATTGGTGAGGAAAAAGTTGAATGTTTAATCGACACTGGTAGTAAAAGAACGCTCATTAATGGAGAAATTTGGGATAAAATTAAAGACGAAAATAATTTGATTAAAGCCCAGGAATTAATTCTAACCAAGATCTTGAATAAGATCCAAGTAAAATACGTGTTAAGTTCTTGAAAAATTTCTTTTCAAGAATCTTATAATTTCTTGACAAGAATTTTTCAATTTCGTCATTGGAACTTATAAGATTCTTACAGGAAAAAATAAGATTTTAAATTTCGATTGAATATAATTTGAACTTAAAAGATCTTATAAATTCTTTTATGAAGTCTTGATTTAGAATAAATTAAAACTA
>NTPY01000083.1:15329-32979 GCA_002922825.1 Brachionus calyciflorus
TTTTCTAAGTGAGCCACTACAATTCAGATTGTAATTAATACCTTTTTTTAAATTAATGCACTCTAAACCATCTATTATCCTGGAAACCTTCTAGTCTTTAAATTCGTCAAATTCATTCTTGATAAAAGCTCATTATAATCTAAATTACGTATCTCGGGTACTAATTTAGTTGCTCTGCGCTACACTTGTTCTTATTCCTTAATATCTTTTTCTAGAAACGGACATCAAGACCTAATGGCATACTCTAAATGAAGGCGTACAAGTGACGAAAAAAGTAATTTTATTACCTCGAAATGTGGATATTTAAACGATTTTCTGATGCACCCTAGAACTCTATTAGCTTTAGATGTACCATATTTGATTTTCGTTTCCCATTTTAGATCACTCTGAATATAAATACCCATGTCTTTTTCACAATCAGATTTAAATAAAAATTTCAGGACCAAGTAATTAAATTCATAGGTCCAATTTTTTTGCTACTCATAGTTAACCATTTATTAGCGCCAAGTTTGAGTATTGAAAAATCATTTTTTTTTGGATTTTTTCAAAATAAAACTAATTATTTTTATTTTAAAGTTATTTGGTAGTATAGCTCAAATTTTGGATTTAGACGCTGAAAAAGGAGATATCATCGATACTACAAAAGTTCAAGCATCAGCTTTATTCAGCGTTCTTCTATCTTTAGAGACAAATATACCAGATAATTTAAAAATTTTAGAATTAGTAAAAACTGAAAAAGATTCAAATAGCCCAAGTCAATCGTCATCAAATACAAACAACTTAACTTCTCAGCCCTCAAGTTCAAACATACAAAATCTAGAAGTCAACGTAAAACCTCATGAAAATCAAGAAAAAGTTGTACCTCAAAATCAACCACAATTTTCCTCGCCAGCAAATTTATTAACTAACGCTGGATCATCTGCAGCGGTGCTTGCTGTCTCGGGTATATCAGCCACCAATTTATTAATCTCGAGCTCAGGAGCCTTGGGCATTAGTCAAATAGCCAGTTTGAATAAAGAGTTGAATCAACCTAATCAACCATTAGCTGAAAATATTTTGACAGAAAATATTGGACCACCGCATATTAACCAAATAATTAAAAATAATGAAGCAATGAGAAATAATCAAACAATTAAAACTTTAGATTTTTGTTATCAAGATGATCAAAATATAAAATTCAACATGATTGACTCGATTAATTTGTGCGTTACTGTAATTGCTTATGCCACACATGCACCTCGAGCTAATCAGATGTTAACTATACTTAATGTTATTGTTCCTAGGTATTTCAATCACTTAAAAGCCGAAACTGAAAAAATATCCCAGTCAAATAAAGCTCAAAATTTTGGATTTATGAGTCAGAGTGATAAATTATTAACTTCGGAATTGGCTTTGAAGGCAAGAAATGAATTCATACAACTTCAAAAAATGTCAATTTCCCTCAAGACATTAGTAAATTCGTCGGATTATTTGACTCGAGTCTATCAAGGTCCGAGAAATGAGGGTCTAAATGCGAATAAACCAACTCAAAGTAATGTTAAAAATTCACATAATCGATCACCAAGTATAATACCCGATGAAGACTCGATGATTAAAGGTGATGATAAAAGAAAAGATCAAATTGATGATAGACAAATAAAACAAGAGTTCACCTCACCACGTGATACTTTGTTAAATGTGGTCTCAGAATTTGTGTTTTGTGCATCGAAAAGAATTAAAGAATTGTACAAGATGATAAATGACTCGAGTTTAAAAGTGACGGAATTACTAGATACGAAAGCCCATTCGAAATTAGTTGAAATTAGTCATACTTTATTGAAATTATGGGATGATTCAGCTACATTAGGCGGGAGTGGACTGCAAAATTATTTTCAAAAATTATTACCAGTTACTAATTGGAGTCAAGAAGAACTCAAGCCAGCTTTTAATAATCTATTAAGAAGAGTTGATAGATTGTTTACGAAAATTTCTAAGCGTCCTTCGGCAAAGGTAATAATTTTTTGAATTTTTGTTTTAATCTATGAAAAATCTTCAAAGTTATCCTAACCAATTGTATATTTTTGAAAATTTTTTTAACAAAAGGCTGCTTTAATTCGAACTTTATTTAGGAAAAAAATTCAGTTTTGCTCTGACTTGTTTTCAAGTAATAGAAAACAAGTTTCTATGAGGCTTTTATGGGTCCAAGAGAGACTTGACAAAAATAGACAAAAATTGTAATACCGTAGTGCCTCTTTATATCAACCATGGGCTTATTCATGAGTAATGTAAAATAAGCCCTGGTACCAAAGCCGGGAGAGTTGGTAAAACTGATTTTTTTAAGAACATGGGCTTATAGTTAGAACCTATTAAAAAGATCCGGTATTTTATTTGAAAAATTAGAAATTTTCGAGGTTAAAAATTCTTAGATTCAAAAACAATATTAATTAAAAAAATTTTGAGATGTGGCAAGTTTTTTTTCCGATAAGACTTGATAAAAGCTGCCTTTCTTCTCTTGTATTAACTAAATTTTGGACTTGAACCGATGACTCATTTGGTTTTAAAAATTAAAATTTTCGTTTTTTTCTAATTTTCAAAACAAAATTCAAACATCGCTAAGACATGTGTGTTTACATAATTTATACTTTGAGTCTAAAATTGGGAATAATCGTATAATCGAATAGTTGGTTTTTTAAATTTTTTTCCCATAGCTGAAAACTGTTTTAAATTTCTTAACAATAAAATGAAATATCAGCCGACTTCATTGAATTTGTCACCATAATTGTGGAATATTTATCACAATTAGGATTCAAGATAAAGAAAAATTTTATTTTAACTGATTAATGCTATGGTCTAAATAATAGTCTTAAACTTAACACCATGGTCTTAAAAATTTTTGAAATTTGATGCTTTCCTGAGTCTGGACCAGGGTCTAATAATTGCTACATACTTAGTCCCCTTGGTGGATATAACGAGGCACTATGGTATATAACTAAGAAGGAACTTTAATAAGATATTGAGGAAAAAAATTGTCGGTATTGTGAATTTATTTATGAACTAAAATTAACAAAATATAAAGAAGTTTTCTAAAACAATTTTTGAAATTAATGTTTTAATGAAGTATCAAGTCCATTCAAATAAAAAAACTCAAGTATTTTGACGCCTAAAGAAAGGATAATAATAATTTAATGAACTTTAAATAAAGTTTAATTAAACTTTATTTCATGTTATAATTTTTTTTAAGAGACAAGTTGATTGGACTGCAATTGCTAGCATAATAAATGGTTTATATATAACCTTAGACCGTCAAGAAAACATAGCAAATTTGCCTTATTTTAAAATGTTAATAAATAGCACTATTTCTCTAATATTAAATGAAACAACCAGTATAGATGGCTTAATGAATACAGGGAGTATTTTTAGCGCTACTGGAAGCGCTGTACGGGTGGATTTTCAACTTCCAGTCGTCTTTTCAAAATCAGTCATCCGTCTAGTTGGGAAATATATAACCCTTTTGAAAGACCAATCTAATTTAGAACAATTATTTGGTGGAACAGGTGCAATTAGTCCGATTAGTCCAACAGTACCGACTGGCCTTACTTATTTACTTAATTTTTTACTACCGTTATTAATTTGGAGTGCTAGTGATCGTAAAGACTCACCCAAATTAAACTCAACAGACATGTCTTTTATTGTAAACATGGTTCTCAATGCTTTGAAACCCCCCTCCAAATTAGCTGCTACTCTTTTGTTACAAGCACCTAAACAACATCATCTTACAACTGCTTTTGACTCTAATCCTCAGGGAAATAATAATAAATCAACTAAACAAATGAAAGACTTAATCACCCAAAGTACTTTTTTGAGTAAGTTTTAAATTTTTATGGGAAACAAAGTTGGTCTAAAGTCAAAAATTCACAAAAATCAAGTCAAAGTTTAAATTTTACTTTCGTAAGTAATTTTTAGAGAGTAATTACTTTAATTTACTTCAGTATTTAAAAAAAAGTCGAATCAAAACTTAGTATTAAAAATGAATCTAAGTAAAGTGTTTACTTAACTTTGACTTTGTGACTCTAACTTTTGACAATCTCTGAAGGGAAGTTTGTTTTTAGAAAAATTTTATTTTTAAGCATTGAAATTATTGACGTTTAGTTTCGCTAAGCAAATTGATCTAATAAAAATAGCAAGCACAATTCGTCAAATATGTTTCAAAGCAAAAAATATTTACTTATGGAAATTTTTGGACTTTATATCGTCAAATAGAACACCTTTATTTCTACTCCTAAAACCGTTCATAGAAAATTTTGTAGCTACACAGACATGTGAGACTGAATTGGAGAGTCATTTAAGACATACAATACAATTGAAACTAAATTGTTTAATACCAACAAATGAAAAATGTACCAATTTAGTCTTAGATGAATTAATTGAAGAATTAAATATAATCAAGGCAGACTTCAATGGTGAGTCCAAACAGGAAAGTCATGATAGTAGAATAGAAGAAGATGAAAACAAATTGACTTGTCCGAAAGACGAAAAATCGAGTAGTTCAACACCAAATAGAAATATCGCGTTTAAGTATAATAAAACTAAAAAAGATAATTCGACATCGGGTTCACTAAATACAACACCGAGAAAAAAGTTCGAAAAATTAAACTATAAAAATGGAGCTGAAATTTTAGATGTCTATAGAGCTAAGCTTAGAGCTAAATTAATTGCTAAAGAAAGCGAGAGAGAAATGGAAAATTTAACAAATATAAATTTGTTAATACCAAATAGTTCATCGAATAAACTCAAAAGTGATATTGATTTAAAACCTATTGGTGAGAATAAATCGTTTAGTCAAAGTTTTAGAAAAGATTCAAGTGGTTTTGCAGCTGGCTTGAACAGAAATAATGAAGAAATTTTATCAACTAATAAAGTTGAAATTGTTGAAAATAAAGAAAATGAGCATATAAAAGTTATACAAGAAAATAATGAACAAGAAATACAAACATCCTGTGAACCCAAAAAACATAAATTAAAAAAAATATTGTTTGTTTAGAACCTTGTTTTTTTTCAAACTTAATTTTTTCTTTAAATAAAATCATGTTTTAATTTTTTTTTTATTTCTTGCTACATTTAATATTAAGGTAAGAAAGGAAAGTTGCACTTAAATCTTCATCAAATGGTATTTAAAGTAATCATTTCATAAGGTTAAATGAGGGAGGACATTTTTAGAGTTTATATGGGGTCATGGTTATTCATGCACCGTAAAAGTGCCTTTGTTTATTCGAATATTTTTTTAACTAGAAATCCTACTCTGTAAATGATTCAATTTTTTTGAATTTGAACCATTCTATCATATTTTTTTATTTATTTAAAGCTTCGGACAAGCTTTTTTGAATATCCGTTACTTTACTATTTTTGGTCCCTGGTTAAATCTTCTCGGCGTCTTTTTGTGTTTGTGTCATTTTGATTTGTCATTTTTTTTTGCAATAAAATGTTTGGAATTATAATTTTTTTAAAGAAAAACATTACCAAACTGAAATAATTTAAGTAAAATAAGCAACAATAAGATTCATTTAGAAGAATCAAAACATTTTTACAATACAATCCAGGATTAAGTTGACAGCTTTCAAAGCCGGACTTAAGCCGCTCTTAAACAGCGTCGAAACAAAATTTGGAGAGATTTCTTTTGACAATTTTCAACAACTATGAAAAAATAATAATTAAAAAAAATTTATTATTCTAAAAATTTGAATTTCTATTTGTTTAAGATAAATAAATAACTTTTTTTCGACCTTCAAATCATAACCAATTCAACCAAAATTGATGCATATATTTTTCCGGCGAAAATTCTTTATACTTTATATTTTATGTTTTCACTAGAGATTTTTAAAATATTATGGTCAACACTAACATATATTTAAATTTAATGAGATATAATTTACAGTGGTTCTTATATAAATGTAACGTCAACCATCACCCGTAACTATAACCATAGCTCAAACATCTTAAAATTGAAAAATAAGGCTAATTAACACGGGTTATTATCAAAAGTTACGGTTGACGTTACATTTATACTAGAACCACTGTAGTTTATTTTATTGAAAATTTTATATGTCGATAAGTGTTAATAACTTGTTGAACGTTGCTTAAGTTACTCAACATAATATTTTTTAATTGGTTTAATTGCACTAAAATTGTTTCATCCAAAAAGTCGAATAGATTATTACTTAAATCTAAAAGTTGAATACTTCGCAAATTTTCAAAAACGAAATTTTCGATGTGATATAGACTGCAATAAGATAAATTCAAATAGACTAGATTCGGTGCACTTTGAATAAATGAATAATTCAAATAACTTAATGGATTTTTATTTAAATTCAAGTAGGTTAATTTGGTAAAATTTTGACTAAAAAACTTCAAGTTATTTGAACTAACATCTAAAGTAGTCAATGTTGAATTTTCGTCTACATTAAATTTTTCTAGTTTATTTCCATTCAAATACGCCAATGTTAATTTTTTTGAATTTTTAAATAAGTTGTATTCAATTGTAGTTAATCTATTTGATGTTGCATGTAATCTTTGTAAAGGTAAATTTAAGAAAGCTTCTGAATCTAATTTTTCAATTAAATTATAATTGATTTGAATCTCAACAATCGATGACAAACCATAGAAAGTTTTAGGTCCTATTTCAGTAAGCCGATTTGAATTCAGAATCAATCCATTAAGTTTAGTCAAATTTCCGAAACTGTAGGGCTCTATAGTTGAAATCATGTTATTATAAAGGAGTAAATTTTGTAATATTATTTGATCACTTAACAATCCGTTTTGAATTGTTTTTAATTTGTTACCAGACAAGTCCAAAAACCTTAAATTTTTTAAGCCATTAAATGTCGTTAAATCTAATGCTTCGATTAAATTTTTTTGTAATTCAAGTTGTTCCAAATTTAGAGTATAAGTGAAAATTCTTTTATCCAAAAATTTTATTTGATTTCCTTGTAAATCTAATTCTTGTAAATTTGGGACATCTTTTAATAAATCATAGTCGATAAATTGAATTTTGTTTAAACCAATTTCCAACTTGGTCAAGTTGTTTAAATTGTAAAGACAACCTGAGTTCAAGACTGCAAGAGAATTACCAAATAAACTAATTGATGTTGATAAAGTATGATTTTTAAATGCTCGTGGTTGAATAAAGCAAATTTGTTTATAATTTAAATTCAAAATTGTGACATTTATTGAACTTTTGATTAACATGTTTTCAGAATCGAGTATTGTGTTTGAATCTTAAAAAATAATTTTCTTATGATTTTTAAAATACACCATTACAAAAGGATTACTAAAAACTTAATTCTCGGATTCACAACTTTTTGATTAGTTGGAAAAGTTAGTAGATAAGTTAGTTTGATTAGTAAAAAAAATTAAAGTTTATATTTTTTGAAAAAATCTTTTACCCAAAAGAGAACTTTGTAATGAGGTTTTGGTTTTTTTTAAAGGACCACTATGCAAATTATGACCAAAAAATTTTAAGTAGCTCCTAAAAGTTGAAAAAAGATTCATGTCGATATATTATTATTATAATCATAAGACGTTGTTAGTCATCGACACATGACATTTAAAAAATAATGTTGGATTGGTTGACTCCATAAAATATGCGATTATACTGATCAAAGATAGCATGTTAAAAGATCAGTGCTATTTTTTATTTCTTAAAAACTTTAAATAATTTAAGTCAACTTTTATAAGTAATCTTAGATTTTTACTTTATTTTTACGCTCTAATTCGAAAAAAAAGAATTTAAAATTATATTCTGCTCCTTTTTGGCTATATTAATTGGGCTATTTTTTTTGACATCTAAAATATCCAGGTAAGCATGGATTTCAGCTATTATTCCATGTAATAGTGGCGTGTTTTTGACATTTATTTTTGGAATACCGTAAACCTTTGACGAGTACTCTAAGAATAATACCGTAAATTGGTAAAAAATAAATAGGCCATAGCTGGTAATAGGCCTTCTTCAGCATTTTATTTCTTTTATAAGTTTTAAAACTTTATGTGATTTTAGTCTTTTTAGGTCTTTGTTTTTTTGTCAAACCATTTTTATTTTTTTTGGGAATTTTTTGCATTCTTAGCTAAATAAGTGTAATGATAGGTAAATTGTCTTATTGGCAAGTTTAGTCTCAAATCAAAGATAATTAAGTTTTTCATCAAATTAGGCTTATATTTTGATAATTTTTATTTTTAAAATTTTCATGAATCGGGGAAAAAGTATCTTTTTTATCGGCAGTGAATTAACTTTATTATATAAAAGTATTAATTTTACTATATATTTGTTTAAAAGATAAAATGTATGAAAGTTACTAGATAATTGTATTAAGTGAATAGAGAAAAATATCAAATCATATATTTAATTGGAAATGACAAGAAAAAATTAAATTGTATAGAATTTTTTTATTTAATTTTGACAACCTTTCCTTACAAATTTTTTTTATGTCAGTATAAGCAATGGTTGCCAAGACATTTGACCTCTTCAAGGTGAACTAACTTTTACTAAGGTTTTAGTAACTTATCGTAACCAATAGAATTTTAGAAATAAAGCTTATTAATAAAATAAGGCCTTACTATTAAGAAGTTAGTAACTTAAGGTAGCCAATATAATTCTTTCTTTCTTTTTAAGAAATAAATGTTAATTTGTAAGAAAATTTAAAGAGATTATTGTTTCCCAACAATGAAATATCTCTTTCTAACAATATTGTGTGAAAAGAAAAAAATTATTATTCTACAGTTATAAAAATTCGTTTCGCCACAATGATTATTTCGCCAGCATAAATATAGTTTTTATACTAGGAAAATGATTTAAAGTTGTACTTATGCCAATTTCTAAATGGAGATTTTCGGATGATTCTTCACCGAGAATAAACGCTGAAAATTTTTCCCTAACTTATTTACAATAATGGGCAAATTTTAATAATTTTCATCTATTCAATGAAGTGAACATGGGTAATCATCAAAAGAAGGAACATTCCTACCAGTACAGCTTCATATTTATTTTTTTTAAATAGTGTTTTTATTGTAGGGAGAATATTTTAATTTCTGGGGATAAGAAAAACCCAAAATTTTATTTTTTAGATATTTTTTAACATAGGATAATTAGAAAAAAATCTTCGCCATGTTAGAAAGTTTTTACGCCATGCTGATAACTCTCTCTTTTAATAAACACAAATGATAAAATTAAAATTTAATTGTCCTTTGTAAAATTCTTTGACTTTCTTTAACATTTTTTAAAGCGTCAAATTAAATTAATTTTTGTGGAAATTATTTTAATTCGTTTTCATGTAAAAGAGACTTTTATATATTGGGAGATGTTGTAGTACGATATAAATGGTAGACACCGATAGTAAAATGAATGGAGCGTTTAACAGTTGTAATCTTAAATGTGGAGGTTAAAAGAGTGAGGATGTTTGCGAAGAAATTATAATAAAAAAATTAAGTCATCAATTTGAATTAAACTTTTGATTTCTTTTAGAAATAGAGATTTTGTAGAAAGTTTTGTAAAATTTATTTTATATTTTTACAGTAGTTCTTATAAGAATGTAACGTCAATCGTCAACCGTAATTATTGACCGTAAGCGTAACCCATGTTAATTCGTCTTAATTTTCAATTTTAAGATGTTTGAGCTATGGTTACGGTTACGGTCAAAAGTTACGGTTGACGTTACCCTTTCATAAAAATCACTGTATTATATAATATTCGATGTCTCCCAAGTTATGTGAACAAGTGGTCACAAAATATACAACAAAAAAATAGGCAAGTTTTCAAAAAAAAACGGAGCAGTAAAAAGTCAAAAAATAATTCTATAAAAATTTTTAAATATTACAAAAGAGTTAAAAATAGCGGTTTATTTGTTGTTAAAAATTTTGTTTTTTAATCCCCCTTTTTTTAAACTTCCAAAACGGTTACAAATTTATAGTCACATAATATTATTTTATTGTTTTTGTTGTTAAATTGAATAAAAAATTAAAGCCAAATAATTGATTTTAAAAAATTGGTCAAGTCAGTTTTAAAAAATGGTCACAAATTTAGTATCATAATTGGCCAGATAACGAAGGATACCGAAAAACTTTGCGATTAATTATTTTAAACATTTTTTAAAAAGTTAATTTTGAAAGCTTAAAGCAAAAACTTTTTCATTAAAGAGATTACAGTCAACCCTCTTTAATCCAAATTTCGATATTCCGGAAATATTGATTATCCGAATAATTTTTTCCGAAAAAATTCTGCCTTTTTCAATGGATTAAAGAGGGTTGACTGTACTACGAATTCAACGAAGAAAAAAAAATTATTATAGTCAAAAACTTAACTCAAAACAAAATAACATAATTGCTCGATTTTTTTGACATGTTAAAAAAATACAGAGGTACAGAGGGCATTTTCAAGCATTTACGTTAAAAACTTTTCATATGAAAAAAAAATTTCTTAAAAAAAACTTTTGGACTATATGTCCATCCTACTGTAATCTCTAAAAGCTTGATTGAAAAACTCTGCCAAATGAAAATCCATGCTCCTCCCCTGATTATACTTATTTAAAAAAAATTGTGTTTTTTAAAATTATTTAATTTTTAAAAAATCTATTATTATAAAAGCCCGCGATTGCGGGCTGGGTCAGCCAGTATGAAGCAAAACTGCTAAAAAATTAGACATCTAAGTAACTTTTGCTTTTTTCAACAAAAAATACTCATGCTACTGATATAAGAAATAATTTAATTTTTTTCTTAAAATTTACTTTACAAAAGTAAATTCATAGTTTACTTAATTTACTTAAAAAGAAAATTTAGTAAACTTTTATTTAACCATTTACTAGTAAAGTAAAGTAAATCGTGCACCCCTAGTTACGATGTTAGAAATTTTCTAAAATAACTTTAAAAGATTGCTATAACATGGTAAATTATTTCATATAGAATGTATCGTAAATTCACTATTATTCTTAGAGTACTCGGCAAAGGCTTACGGTACAATTACATGGAAGCTGTTATAGAAAGTCCAGCTATTGTTGCGCAATAATAGCTGAGAAACATCTATAATTAAATGTAATATTAAAAAATGTTAAAATAAAAAGCGAATTAGTGATTCTTAAAAATATCTTACTATAAAATATTCGAATTTCCTTCCTCTTTGAATGCTACATCAAATTTCAGATGTTTGAGTATTTGAAAATATTTGACTATCTTCTCCTCTTCAACCTCTACCTCTACGAAAGTTTACGGTAATTGCGCAGTCAAGTTATAAAAGGGTTTTACCGGATTTATTTTAAATTCATCCTTTCGGGTTTAGATTTTTTTTAAATAAGTGTTAAACAAATTAGATACCTTTATACCTATTGAATTTTTTGATAAAATAACCATATAAACACACGCAATTGATTAACTCACGGTATTTAAAATAAACTTTAATTTATATATTATGAAATAAAATACACTTAATATCAAATCGGAAAAAAGTTTTGAATACCGATAAGAAATCTACAATCTTATAAACTTAAATTTAAAAGTTAAAATGAAAATATACTTGTACAATCGATATTCAACTTAAAATCACCAATAAATTTTTTCATGTAGAAAACACCCTTTGGATACCTTTCAGCTTCTTTAATTGTAGCATATAATCTACAGAAGCTATCTTTTATGTCAACATATTTGCAATATGTCAAAATACCACACTCGTGGAAACATTTGAATTTCGAAATTCCATAATTGAAGGTAGCCAATGGAATTGTGAATGTTTCAATTGATTTTCCGATTAGTGGTGAAAATGTGGAGCCTTAAATTAAATTATTAAGATATGTTTAAAAAGAGAATTCTTTGAAAGATACTCTTTTTCTCAATTGACAATAATTCAACAGCAGTTATAATCAAAGAAAGGCCTAACGAGAAATATTTTCTAAACCTCATTTTAAAATTCGAAATTTTTTTTAACTTTTCAAAAAATCTTTTAATACTTTTTCAAGATTTCACTTTAAAAATCATTAAATTCAATTATTTTTGGATTTTTTTTATTTTTATAAATTTTTAATCAACTCAATAAAATTCTATTCTTTTAATTCAAATTTTCTTAAAAATGATCTTGTAAAGCGTTCTACTATTACATTTATTGATTTTCTATTGTAAATATTAAATGAAGAAAAATTTCAAATTGAAAAATAACTGTTAAGAAACAATACTTTTAATCAGAACGCTTTAAAAAATTAATTCAAAGTAAATATTTTAAAATTAAAAATACTTGTAAGATACAGGAAATAGAACTCGAGAAAAAATAAGCTTAAAAAAAGCATTTAGCAAAAAAGATTTATTTTAAAAATTAAACGTCACAGATTTATTTTAAGCAGTATGTTTTGGAATTTAATCAATCAAAAGCTAAATTTTAAACCCACTCCAAAACAGAATCGTATCAAAAAAGCTATTTAAATAATTTGACCAAAAAAATTTACGATCATCTCTCTCAACTTTTGGGATTCGAACAAAAGATTTAAATTTTGCAGCAAAAATTTTTTCAATCAAAAAAGAAATTCCAACAAATTTTACGGTCAATCGTCAACGAGACTAACAACATGTTGACGAACCCATTCAACCTAAACTCAAATACTATCCTTCAATGAGTAGTCCAAAACAGCACAACAAAACCAAAAAGAAACAAAATAAAAAAAACTCATCAACATCAACCAAGCCAAAACTTTCAAAATTACGACCAATTATGGCCTTCAATCAAACATGTGATCATAAAATATACAATATGCACTCAACGAGTTCAATCACTTTAACCAAACACAAGCCACCAAATTGTATTCAACCTATGACAAGTAAAACTCTACCAAAAAAATTTACATAAGAATTTGGAAGGGCGGCGCCGCTCCAAAAAGTTTCGGAAAATATTTTTTTTAATGGAAGATTTATTAATAATTTTTTCTTTTTGCTTCTTTTCAAGTGCTTAATATCTAGCCCAAAAGGTTCTCAACTATGCTTTTTTTATAAAAATTTTAAAAATGCGTGATATTCTTGAGGTTTATGATCGAAAGTTAGAAATATTTTAATTGTATTTTATTTAATTTTTAAAAACCTCTTAAAAGTTAAACTTGAACTTTTACTCTTTGTCTGAGACAAAGAGTTTTTAGGGACTATTTGAGCAAGCTTATAAATGCAAACAAAAATTAATCTAGATAATTTTGAAATACATCTCCTGCGATTAAAATAATATTCGTTTTTTCTTGTTAAAATTTTGTCTAAAAATTATATTGTTTACCAATACATCCCCTCTATGGGACCCTTAAAAGTTAAGTCGAAAAATTTCGACCCCCCAAATAAAAGAGCCACGCTACGCCCCTGCATCGATCAAATTGATTTATTTACACAGTAAGGAAAATCAGGATAGAGAATTTTAAATGGGAATTTTTATAACCAATTTTTTAGTGATTAATTTAATTTAGTTTTGACCCATCACTAGACGATTACCTTCAAATGAATTATTTAATAAAAAATAACTTATAATAATAGTTTTTATTGAGTTCATTCGGTCTCAAATTGAAAAGAAATCAATCATTTTTTTTAAATTTGATAATTTTAAATTAGATAAGTAAATATGAAAATGAATTTGAAAATCAAACGAACAATTACTACTTTGTCTAATATGTTTATCTTAAGAATTTTAAAAATATTATTCATCTTATGAGTTTACGATAAAAATTGTTTTACAAAATTAAAAGAAAATCATAAATATCCTTTGAACCTTTTTTATCAAATTGTCTCGATTTATTATTTAAAAATCGCAAATACACCCTCTTTCTGTAATAAACCACTATCCAATCTTTGAAGAGATAAAACTCTATTTGAGAAAATTTTTTATTAATAAGAATTTTATGTAAGAAGATAAACTTAATTTCCCTTGATTTAAATAAAAATTTAGAATAAGAAATATTATTTTATTTTCCATTTTGATTTTTAATTTTAAAAAAATGCTCAAATCAGCCTTTATATTGACCATTTTAGTTGTTTGTGTTATTTCAAAAGACATTGACGAGTTACTACAGTCAATGTCTAATGAACAAAAATGTGGTCAAATGACTCAAATAACTTTTGAACTGGTCCAAAACGATAAGCAAGAAAATTATGATGAAAATCCTGTTAATTTTACTAAGGCTGAATATGCTATTAAAGAGAAAAATATTGGTTCAATTTTGAACGCTCCTTTTTATGTTGCTCAAAAAGCAAGCACTTGGCAAAAAGTCTTAGAATCTTTACAAAATGTATCTTTAAGCAGTGATTCGAAAATTCCAATATTATTTGGATTGGACTCTATTCATGGAGCCAACTACATTCAAGAAGCTGTACTATTTCCACATCCTGTGTCAATGGCTGGAAGTTTTAATTTGGAAATTGCAAAAAAGGTTGGTGAAATAACTTCACTTGAAACTAGAGCAACAGGAATACCATGGAATTTTAACCCTGTTTTCGATGTTGGACGTCAACCACTCTGGCCGAGAATTTTTGAAACTTATGGTGAAGATACATATCTAGCGGGAAAGATGGGTGAGGCTTACATTCATGGAAGTCAAGGTGATGATATAAAAAATAGATCTAAAGTAGCAACATGCTTGAAACATTATATCGGCTATAGTTTACCTTTTAATGGACGCGATCGAACTCCAGCTTTAATACCTGAGAATTTGTTGAGAGAAGTTTTTTTGCCACCATTTGAGAAAGGAGTTTTAGCTGGATCACCTACTGTTATGGTGAATTCAGGCGAGGTAAATGGCATGCCAGGTCATGCTAATTATCACTATTTGACAGAAATTTTAAAAGGTGAATTGAATTTTCAAGGCTTTGTAGTCTCAGATTGGGAGGATATTGTCAGATTGTACACTCGTGATAAAATGGCTGAAACTCCAGAAGAAGCAGTTAGAATTGCAGTAATGGCTGGTGTTGATATGAGCATGGTACCTTTTGATTTTAGTTTTTATGATCACTGTATTAATTTGGCTAAAAAAGACTCGAAATTTATGGATAGGGTAAATGATGCTACAAGAAGAATTCTCAAAGTAAAAGATCAATTGGGCCTCTTTGAAAATGCTTATCCAGTTGATGACGATGTCAAACAAGTTGGAAAAAAAGAATCACATGATTTTAATTTGGAAGCTGCTAGAGAATCAATTGTTTTAGCTAAAAATGAAAATAATTTTCTACCACTTAATGAAAATGATAATAAAAAGATTCTAATTGTTGGTCCATCTGGTAATATTCTAAGAGTTCTAAATGGTGGTTGGTCTTATACATGGCAAGGTGATGTTGAAGAACATTTCAGAAATTTTGGTTTAAGAAAAAGATCAACTATTTTTGATGCCATTAAACAATTGCAAAATTCAAATATTGATTATTCAGAAGGAGCCAACTTTACTCATGTTACTAATTTACAAGAAACTTTGTCAAAAGCCAGGGATTCAGATATTTTAATTCTTACAATTGGTGAAGACAGTTATTGTGAAACACCTGGCAACATAAATAATTTGCTAATTAGTGAATCTCAACAGCAATTAGCTGACGAATTGTTTAAATTAAATAAACCAGTAGTCTTGGTTTATATTGGTGGGCGTCCTAGAATTATTTCAAATATAGTCAATAGATCACATGCTGTTCTAATTGGTTTATTACCAGGTGAAAGAGGTAGTGAGGCCTTAGCTGAAATTCTATTTGGAAAATACAATCCAGATAGTAGATTATCAATTACATATCCATTAGAACCTAATGGTTTTTCAACATATGATTACAAGCCATTAGAAGTGTTTGATATTAATGTTGTTTCTAATTTGTTTCCATTTGGTCATGGCTTAAGTTATACACAATTTAGCTATTCTAATTTGAGATTGAGTAAAACGCAAATTTCAAATCCAGATGGCTTAACAGTGACTGTAAATGTAAAAAATACAGGTCAATGGAATGGTAAAGAGAGTGTTTTGTTATTTTTAAATGATGAATATGGCAGTGTGACGAGACCAGTGAAACAATTGAAGGGATTTAAAAAAATCTATTTGGAAAAAGGGCAATCAACTGATGTTACTTTTCAAATTGATTTTATGGATTTATCATTTATAAATATGCAAAATAAGCGCATCGTTGAAGCTGGTAAATTTAATGTTATGGTTGGAGATTTACAAACAAGCTTTAATGTCATAAAAGGATCGGATGATACAACATCAACAACGGTTAAAACAACACATCAATCCACAACAATTTTATCAACTTCACAAAAAAATTCCGCTAATTTTAATGTTTTAAGATTGACCACCATCTTTTTTAACATTTTGATGATTTTTTTTACAAAAATGTTTTAATTCATAATTATTTTTAGAAAAGTAATATTTTTTATAATTTTAAAAATTTTGTTCAATTTAATTAAATTAATAAAATATTTTTCAAGTAAAAAAAAAAACTTTTGAAAATTTTAAATACTGGAGCCGATTTTTTTCTTAACATGGGTTAAGTCGATAAATTAAACTAGTTTTAAAAACGATAAAATCATTAATATGAAAAATAAAAAAACTCTCTCAAAAATCATCGGAATCTAAGGTCATTTATAAAAAACCGTTGTCATACCCGGGAAAAATAAACGCGAAAAAAGTTGCGTTTAAACGCGTTTGCAAATAAAACGTCAGAAAACAAAAGGTTTTTTCTCCGTTTTCAATAATATTTTAGATCTTAGTTTTTGTGGATAAGAGCCATTGACAACGATTGAATAAAAGGTACTCTCTGGGTTTTTTATACCTTCTCTATGTAAAGAGAGTGGTACTTTACCTTTTATACCATCTCTTGATTCGTTTAGGGTACTTTATAACAATAAAAAGACAGCTGGTTTTTCTATTTTAACTTCAACGATATAATTAAAGTAAAATAAATAAATAAAGTCTTTATAATTAAAGGCCGTTTAACCTGGTCCAATCGAAATATAAATTGACGTATGGAATTTTACAATTTAATAATTTTTAATGAATTTTTGATATTTTTACTTTGGAATAATACATAATTTTCAAAATTTGAACCCCTTTAGTTCAAAAAAAAAAAAAAATTTACCCCCCTAAAAAAATACGGCTTTTTAGGTTTTCATATATGTAGATTACGATTTTAATGTCAAAAACCAAATCTGAACATTCTGTGGACTTTTTTCTTTTACTGAATTTAAGAATAATCGAGTTTTTTTCAAAAAATGAAAATACTATACACAGGTTTAAAAAGATAATGCAAAATTTGAATTCCCCATGCTTGACTTAGTTTAGTAAAATATTCTTATATTTTTTTAGGTATTTTTTAAATGGTGTTTTAAAAATTTAGGTAATTTGTATTAAAAAGCCATTTTGCGAGTAAAGTAAATAAAAAGGCGCATTTTATAATTTTTTTATTTTAGGTACTGTGGTGGTGATTAATTTGTAACGTGACGTCATCTGACGCCATATGACGGTATATGACGTCATATGACGTCATCTGACGGTCAAAAACCTATAAAATCTGACGTCAGCCGTCATATCGCGTCATCTAAAAACAGCTATAAATCACGTCATATGAATAAGTTGACAACTTTTTAAGCAAATCTTAAGAGGGTATTAAGACATGCTTAAGAGGCGTCTTAAGCAACTCTTAAACAAGTTTT
>NTPY01000083.1:33091-55745 GCA_002922825.1 Brachionus calyciflorus
TAAGAGCCTCTTAAGCATAGCTTTTTGACTGCTTAAAATCTTTTAAGACGGTCTTAAGCAGCCTCTTAAGCAGACTGTCAACTTATTTAAGAAATGTACTGTAACAAACCAAAACTTATTTACGTACAAATTTGTTCGCTTTATAGATTAAAATTATTTTACAAGTTTTCTTTAGATTCTAAAAAATAACAAAATTTTTAAAATTTT
The DNA here is from genome assembly GCA_002922825.1 of Brachionus calyciflorus. Classification (NCBI taxonomy): domain Eukaryota; kingdom Metazoa; phylum Rotifera; class Eurotatoria; order Ploima; family Brachionidae; genus Brachionus; species Brachionus calyciflorus. The sequence goes on from NTPY01000083.1 coordinate 33,299, forward strand.
TTTAATTAAAAATCGAATTTAATCAATAGGAATTTAGTCAGAATTTATTTTTCACTTTGCTTTTAAAATGATTTTCAATTAGATTCAGTTTAGAGAATTCTGTTTCTGTTAGGGGATTGATCAATAATCAAATCTTTCTAAGGATTTTACCGGTTATACTCTCTCAAAGATTTTTTTGAAATATAATATGAAACAAAATATCTTTTAGTTAATAGGCTTTTAAATGATTATGTAAATGATTATACTTTCTGTGGTTTTACGAATTGAACCTAATCCAATCGAAATATTAATTGCCGTTTGGAATTTTACAATTTAATTATTTTTATTTTTAACGAGATAAACTTTGAAACAGTAGCCGATTCCAACTCTTAAACCAAGAGAAGGTATTAAAGTACCATCATTTTTTATTAAAAAAAAGGATAAAAAATACGGAAATAAACCATTGTCTTTATTATTTTTTATCGTAAATCTAAAGATAAGATTTTTTTCTAAAAGAATAATTTTTTCTAAATGAAACGAAATTTTCAGTACAGAAAAGTATTATTTAAAGATTTAATATTCTCCGATAGACTATGGTGAGAAGAATTATTTCAAATAAAATAATTTGAATAACAAATTTCAGACAAAATTTTTTTACCAATAATTGCAAATAATCTACTTCAGACAAAATTTTTTTACCAATAATTGCAAATAATCTACTAATTTTAATTAAACGGCGTCTTACATCAATCATATTTAAAATTGGGTCTACCTATTTAACACAATGAAAAAACTGTTCAACACAAATTGGAACTGAATGTCACAAAATTGAATCTTCTCAGCACAAATTTTTCTAAAATAGAAAAAAACTTTTTTAACACAAAAATTTTTTTCTAAATTAACTATTGAACACAAAAAACAAAAAATTAAAAAAATCTTTTCAACACAAAATTTTTTGAATAAATACCGTATTCTCTTGCAGAGAGGCACGTGCGCCTAATCCCATCAAAACCATGTTAAAAAATGAAAAGGGTTTTTAACATGGTTCTCTGCAAGAGAATACCGTAGTTAAATACTGAATTTATCTAAAATCTCAAAGCTAAATGATAAATTCAAAGCAAATGATACTTCTCTGAATTTTTAACTCTACCTTTTTTCGGCTTGTTAATATATTGATCTTTCTTTTTAAACAATTCGTAAAGCTAATAAATGTTCTACTATTTTCTAAAGTTTCTAATTTTAAGTATTTAGGACCTAATTTAAATAAAATATCTAATATTTCTTTTATCTTGTTATATTTTTAAATATATACAATACCATTTCAAAAATCCTTCTATAAAATTATTACAAATTTTTTCAAAAACTGTTTACCTTACTCATTTTACATTCGATATTTAAACCCATTAGATTACGTATTTTTTGGTACACAATAAAAATAATTATGTACATATTAAGACTTTTTTTCTACACATAGTATAAATTTTTTCTACACTAATTTTCATTTTTTCATACACTCATCTATGTTAAAACTACAAAATGCAAGCTAATGATTCTGAAAATTTTGAGGAATATATATTATTACTAAAATTTCTTCGAAATATTTTTTGACTAAATTAGAAAGATTCATTTGAAAAGAAAAGTCTTAAGGACTTTTATCATCATTCTCATCAATTACGTTTTGACTAATTGACTATTTTATATTTAAAAGTATTTGGTTGTGACTCAATAATACCTCAATAATACTCAATAAAAGTTTACTGCTAAAGCTATTATATGATAACAGTGATAATTTTTGAGATAAAACCAGCAGCTACACTTACTAGTTGCCCAATTAGTTGGGTTAAAATCGATAATTTTGATCTTTTTCCTATAATTCATTAATAGATCAAAATTTAAATCTTTATTTTTAGAATAATTTTTATAAATGAAATCAGCATTAATAAAACGTTCGTTTTCTTTCTTTGTTAATATATACATGCTAGATTTTTTCCTAAAACGCTTTAATATTGAATCGGTTGAATGCAAAAAATCAAATGTCATTCCCCATGTTTTGGAACTAACATTATAAGATGTACTAAATTGTCTTTCAGATAATGAATCTTTAGACCAGTTACGAAGCATATCCCATGCATTCCTAAGATAAGAATTAACAGCTAATCGTTCTCGTAGCGTATGTTTTGACTTTACTTTTTCCATTTATAATCTCAAGAGCATTGTTTGTTGATGACGTAAGCTCTCCTTGAGTTAGACCCTCATACCAACCTTTATTTGTTGAGTCAATCCACTCTTTTCGGAAGTAATCCATGAATGATTGGCATTCGGTATTTTTATTAAGCCATTTTTTTCCAACAATTCATAGCCACAATTAAATAATTCACTACAATAAGATTTTTGAAGCTTCTTAATATCTTCTTTGATTAAATTCCTATAAGCTTTTTCAGTAATAACATAGATACGCTTATCAACATTTCTTAAAACATGCGCCCAACACATTACTCTTTTAAAATCTAGATAATTTCGTGAGCGTATCTGGGTAACTTGCGACCAACTCCTTTCCCTTTTTTTAGCTCACCAATAAAGGTTGACTCAAAATATTTAAAAAAGGTATTTTAAGTCTTAAAGTAAGTCTCCCTTGTTTCTTTTAAATTTTCATAAACTTTTGAATTTATGTCAACTGGAACAAATGCTAAAAAAAAAAATTAAATTTTTTTTTAAATATTTGATAAATCACTATAACTAAATACGTTCTTTAGTTTAGATAATAAAAAATTTTAAAGACTTGTCTAATCCCTTGATACAACCCCCAATCAAAATTAAGAATGAGATAAACGCTCTTAAAAAAATTAAAAGAAATTAAAAGAACCTTTGAATTTAAAAGTTGCTGAAACATAATCCTTCAGATTATTCTGAATATTTAGAAAATTACATTAACAAAATACGCTACTTTGTTGAGATGCGTAAATTCTTTTTGCTATTAAGATCAGTATATCTTGATTTGATTCACCTTCATTGGAAAAAAAACATTCAAATATTTGTTTAAAAGTTTCATAATATTTGAAATATTTTGAAACACACTTTTTTAATGAAATTTCAAACTTGTAGGTAAAATTGTTTTAGAACACAAAAGAATAAATCAACTTATTCTTCAATTATTTTTGAAAATTATAATGAGCTAAAACGCTAATGCCGACGATGATCTCTTAAATATTATTACTCAAGCAGAAAAACTAGTACCTTTTATGAAAACTAAAAATTATATTAGATCTGATCCACCCAAATGTCTTAAATGCAACAAACTTACAACTTGGACGAAAAGAAGCGAAGAAGGATTTAAGGGTATAGCTGTTGTCATCGAGATGTACATGAACGTGGAGATGTACATCATGAACAACGCATATATCAATAAGGAAAAATAGCTTTTGTGGACTATCAGATATACGTCTTGACAAGTTATTCCGTGTAATATATTTTTGGTGTTTGCAAATTTGTCAAAACGATATACATGAATCAACTCAAATATCTTTAGCAAGCTTTATACATTCTGATTGTTGGGCTGCATAAAGCAAAATTAAGCTTTTAAACAAAAATCTACATTCACCTCAATGTGAACCACGATTTGTATCTTGTGGATCCGAAGACTCGCGTTCAAATTCTATAGAATCTATTTGGAGAGTGTTTTACCAAGATACCAGCATGTTTCAGATGTAATAAACATTCCAGTTAAGAGAGGTAGAGGAAAAAAATTGATTAATTATTGACAATATTAATTTTCACATAAACTTGTTAAAATTTGTAAAAAAAAATTTTTTTGCTAAAAAGCTAATTTCATTATTTTTCTTTCAAATTTGAAATTTTTTTTAATAGTTTTAGTCGCGTATAGTTTTATTTTAAATAAATTTATGTAAAAATCTCATTTTTCTAAAAATGTTTTTATGTTTATGTGTGCTTCTCTTATTTTATGTTTTTTTCTACATCTAAAGCTAAAATTTTTTAAAAATATTAGAAAAATAGAAAAAAAACTATAACGTCATCCTTCATTTTAATAAAATAATCATCGATCACTTATTTGACAAAATTTTACATATTCATACATGATCTTACCAAAAATTACATTTTTTGCACTAAATCTAACGTAAAATTCTGTAAAATTTGGTAAAAATATGTAAAAAACGGTAAGAGAAAAATTTCAAGGAAATTTATTTTTTGTTTTCAAAAAATTATTAAAAACTTCGAAAAAAGTCAAAAAACGGACGTTTTTTTGGAAGAATTGATTTTTACAATATTTTACCGAACCTTACGTAAGCTTACGTTGAATTTTGTAAGTAAGAAAATGTAATCTTACGTAAGTTTACGTAAGTTTACGTAAGCTTACGTAAGATTACGTAAAATTACGTAATTTTACATCATTTTTGGTAAGAACCAAGTAAAATAAAACCATACGTAGATGTTCATACGGGTTTACTTTACAATGGTTTGATCGTTGTCTTAATGCATCATATGATGACATAATTGCTTGAGTAAATTTTGAAAAATTAGTCTAAGACTATTGAATGATTAAACGCCCAGTTTGTTGATTAGTTTGTGCTATTTCTTTCATTTTATTAATTGCCTCGGGTAATTTATTTAAACAATGCTTAAAAAATAATATTTATAAATATTAAAACCTTATTTTAATGAGAACAGAATAATTTTGATTCAAAACAACTCAATATTAAGTCAGTTCTGAAAAAATTGTTCTATTGGAAAAAAAAAATTTTTTTTTTTTTTGTTGGATGTAGCAAAAATGTTACAAATTGTACCAATTTGAACTTAAGAAAAAATTAATCCCGATTAAAGCACTTAAAATGTTGAGTTAATATGAGTCAACTGAAATAAACTTCACAGCCCTAATTAAAATTATTACCTGGACAACAAAAAAAGGCTGGCCAAAATGAATTAATATTTTCCATGGACAATTTTCCAAGTAAGTTACAATACCCAATTATTTGATATCAAAAAAATAAAATTCGATAGCACGAAAAATAGGAGTCGATTAAAATTGAATCGAAGTTTAATAAGTTCTAAAATATAATCATAAGTTTATTATAATTAATTTGACTATTTTTTAAAATAATGTTAAATTTAAAAAAATGATTTTTTAATTTCGAAATTAATTAAAAACAATACAAATACTATTACAATAAAAAGATTACATTTAATTAAATTGAGCAAAGAGAGAGGACATAGACCGACTGTATAGAAGAGGATTTTACTGAAAAATTTTTTAATCAAAATCCCCTTTAAGAAATCGGTTCTATAAGATTTCGGTAATAAATCTGAAATGGGATTTATGTTATGGCGGATATAAGTGCCACTACATGCAAATGTTTTTGTAATTTTGTGATTTTTTGTGGAATAAATTTTTTTTTTAAATACTGGGTTTCAAATATATCCCAAATCGGTTATATCCCTAAATATTGGTGGGATATAACTGCGAACCCACTGTACTGCTATTCGAAAAATTTTCCGTGAATAAAGCGTCTTAATTATAACAAAAAGATTTTGTATTTAAATAATTTTATTTTAAAAAGAAATAAAATTAATTTCTTAAATACATCTAGAATATTTTTTTAAAGGTAATCTTTCACATGGGAAACTGTAATATGTAAATAAAAATCAAAACATTATTGTAAAAAAAATCATCAAAATGTTAAAAAAGATGGTGGTCAATCTTAAAACATTAAAATTAGCTGAATTTTTTTGTGAAGTTGATAAAATTGTTGTTTTAACCGTTGTTGATGTTGTATCATCCGATCCTTTTACGACATTAAAGCTTGTTTGTAAATCTCCAACCATAACATTAAATTTACCAGCTTCAACTATGCGCTTATTTTGCATATTTATAAATGATAAATCCATAAAATCAATTTGAAAAGTAACATCAGTTGATTGCCCTTTTTCCAAATAGATTTTTTTAAATCCCTTCAATTGTTTCACTGGTCTCGTCACACTGCCATATTCATCATTTAAAAATAACAAAACACTCTCTTTACCATTCCATTGACCTGTATTTTTTACATTTACAGTCACTGTTAAGCCATCTGGATTTGAAATTTCTGTTTTACTCAATCTCAAATTAGAATAGCTAAATTGTGTATAACTTAAGCCATGACCAAATGGAAACAAATTGGAAACAACATTAATATCAAACACTTCTAATGGCTTGTAATCATATGTTGAAAAACCATTAGGTTCTAATGGATATGTAATTGATAATCTACTATCTGGATTGTATTTTCCAAATAGAATTTCAGCTAAGGCCTCACTACCTCGTTCACCTGGTAATAAACCAATTAGAACAGCATGTGATCTATTGACTATATTTGAAATAATTCTAGGACGCCCACCAATATAAACCAAGACTACTGGTTTATTTAATTTAAACAATTCGTCAGCTAATTGCTGTTGAGATTCGCTAATTAGCAAATTATTTATATTGCCAGGTGTTTCACAATAACTGTCTTCACCAATTGTAAGAATTAAAATATCTGAGTTCCTAGCTTTTGACAAAGTTTCTTGTAAATTAGTAACATGAGTAAAGTTGGCTCCTTCTGAATAATCAATATTTGAATTTTGCAATTGTTTAATGGCATCAAAAATAGTTGATCTTTTTCTTAAACCAAAATTTCTGAAATGTTCTTCAACATCACCTTGCCATGTATAAGACCAACCACCATTTAGAACTCTTAGAATATTACCAGATGGACCAACAATTAGAATCTTTTTATTATCATTTTCATTAAGTGGTAGAAAATTATTTTCATTTTTAGCTAAAACAATTGATTCTCTAGCAGCTTCCAAATTAAAATCATGTGATTCTTTTTTTCCAACTTGTTTGACATCGTCATCAACTGGATAAGCATTTTCAAAGAGGCCCAATTGATCTTTTACTTTGAGAATTCTTCTTGTAGCATCATTTACCCTATCCATAAATTTCGAGTCTTTTTTAGCCAAATTAATACAGTGATCATAAAAACTAAAATCAAAAGGTACCATACTCATATCAACACCAGCCATTACTGCAATTCTAACTGCTTCTTCTGGAGTTTCAGCCATTTTATCACGAGTGTACAATCTGACAATATCCTCCCAATCTGAGACTACAAAGCCTTGAAAATTCAATTCACCTTTTAATATCTCTGTCAAATAGTGATAATTAGCATGACCTGGCATGCCATTTACCTCGCCTGAATTAACCATAACAGTTGGTGATCCAGCCAAAACTCCTTTCTCAAATGGTGGCAAAAAAACTTCTCTCAACAAATTCTCAGGTATTAAAGCTGGAGTTCGATCGCGTCCATTAAAAGGTAAACTATAACCGATATAATGTTTCAAGCAAGTTGCTAATTTAGTTTTGTTTTTGATGTCATTACCTTGACTTCCATGAATATAATTTTCTCCCATCTTTCCAGCTAAATAAGGATCCTCTCCGTAAGTTTCAAAAATTCTCGGCCAAAGTGGTTGACGTCCAACATCAAGAACTGGATTAAAATTCCATGGTATTCCTGTTGCTCTAGTTTCAAGTGAAGTTATTTCACCAACCTTTTTTGCAATTTCTAAATTAAAACTTCCAGCCATTGAAATTGGTTGTGGAAACAGAACTGACTCCCTTATATAATTACCACCGTGAATAGAATCCAAACCATAAATAACTGGTATTTTCAGATCCGTTTGACTCGATAGATCTTGAATTGATTTTATTATTTTCACCCAAGTTGAAGCTTTTTGTGCTAAATTATACGGGGTGTTCAAAATTGAACCCACATTTTTTGTTTTAATAGCATATTCAAGTTTAGTCATATTGACTGGATTTTCATCTGGGTCAGTTGGTCTAGGAGTTTTCTCGATAACATCAAATGTTACTTGAGTCATTTGACCACATTTTTGTTCAACGTTCATAGATTGTAAAAGCTTATCTATATCAATAGCTTTCACGCTTACAACCACAAAAGCTAAAATTACGGCGATTTTAAACATTTATTCAAGGTACTGTTTTTAAGAAAATTAAGACAAATTTGCAATAAATGGTAATTTTTAAAATAAATTGTCTTTAAATATGAATTGTTTTTAACTTATCAACGGGTATGAGTGATAAAAAGATTATAAATTTTGACTTATTCGCGAAGCTAATTTAAATGTTGTAAAATTTTCTTTAAAAGATTTAATTGTTGCCTCTCAAAAAAAAAATTTTATCACTCTTGAAAAATTTTTTAAGATAAAATTTTTAAGATTTATAAAATTTTTAGGTTATAAAAAAGGGTGGAATTTTATGAGGAAAGTCTTTTTAGTCTTTCATTTACTACTTTAGATTTTATTTATTTTTTGCAAAATTGAAACACTAAAAGCTTAACGGATTTTTACCTAATATCCGGAATCGGACAAAAATATACCGACACAGACTGCAAGAGATATTTTGAATTTCTTTTTTTTCATCGAAAAATTGATAACGGTGACTGGTAAAGTGACCAAATTTAAAATGTAATTTCAATTCTTTTTCGAATTTACTTAAAAAACTAAATACTTATTTTACTTTTTACAAGTAAAAGTAAATTTTTTCATTTACAATTTACTTTAGAAGAAAATAAGTATATTATAGTTTACAATTTACTGATAAAAGTAAATTTTTACTTTACTTAATTTGCTTAAAAAAGAAAATTGGTAAAGAAGATTATTTACTTTATTTGCAGAAATCGTAATTTTTTGAGGAATTACGCAACTGTTTTTTCAATTGTTTTCTTGAAAAATTCTGCTTTATTAATGCATAATAAGATTTCCGCTATTTTGTAACTTGGTAATTATTTGCAAAATAAATCTGACGAGAATGTAAAAATGAATTGCTGAAGATTAAAAACAAGTATAAAAAGGTTAAAAAGGATAAAAAAAGTTATCGACGCTTAAACAAAGTTTAATTTTATCAAACAGTTGATAAGCAAATAAATTAAAATACGAGAAAGTTATAAATGGATAAATTTTTTTTAATCTATTATGTAATATTGCCTATGAGGCTGAAACAAATAAATAATATAAATAATAATAATAATATTAAAATATACCGTAAAACCCCATTTTTTCCAAGACGAAAATTTCGGTTTTGTAACATAATCCAATGGTATTTTTGTACACACTTTTTGATAGAAAATTGTGACGGCATACCGTAATGCCGCGTTTCAGACACCTGGGGTTATCCAATCTCTTCACATATAACCTCATGAGGTTACATTTGAAAAAATTCAAAAATCGCGATAATAAAACATCATGGTGTTATAAATGAAAATTTAGTTTTGCACCAGGTCTTAAAATTGAAATTTTTTTAAATTTTCTAAAACTCTGTAGTCCTAAAAATTTTATTTAATTTTACAAAATTTAAAATGTATAAATAAGAATATAAATAAGATAGAGTCGAATAAAATAAAGTTTCATTTCATGAAATGGCTAAAAGAAACTCTTATAGAGTTGTGACTAAGCTTTTGATAGTGATACCATTCGAGATTATTATTTACGAAGAGTTATTTTTCCACATTTGGATAGAAATGGTTTTAATGAAGCTACATTGATATGGGATAATGCGCCATGCCACAAAAAACAAACTGTCATTGATGCAGCTACATCTAAGAATCTTAAATTGTTGTTAGTACCTCCTCGCACAACTAACTTAGTTCAACCAGCCGATATTGCGTGGTTTAAGCCATTAAAATCAAAGTTTAATCGTTTCTGGACCGATTGGTTTATCAATGGTGAGCATACTTTTACAGCGAATCAAAACCTACGAAGCCCAGGCTATGAGAATATTATTAACTGGGTTTCAGTAATATGGAATGAGTTTGATACCACTTTATTAAAAGAAGGTTTTGATATGTGTGGGCTATTGGATAGTTCAAATCTTCACTCAATATTGGACAAATTAATGCACGAAGATATTATTTATAACGAAATTATTGAAGATAACAATGATTCAAATGTATTTTAAGAGGATCAATTATTTTTCAAGAGGATCAATTTATGGATTAATTTTCTTATTTAATTTTTTTTTAAATTATTTTTAAAGTTTACCGAAAATTTGACTTTTTTTAACCAATAATAATATGTATAAATAAAATTTAGAATAAAACTAATTTTAATATCTGGGGTAAAAAACAAAATTTATTTATTAGACCATGGTGTTTTAAACAATAGTAAAATCAAGTTTTTCGGATGTAGTACCGGACCTTATATGACACTCGTCAAATGTAACCCCATGGGGTCTGAAACGCGGCATTACGGTAAATTCTGTTTCTATCCATAAAAAAAACTACTTTTTAGATTGTTTTCAGTAATTTATTAATTAATTTATTTTATTTTATTTAAAACTGATGCTAAGGCCTTTTAAAGTGGCCTTTTATAGGCCACTTTCCCGCCACGCTGTCAAATAAAGCGTGACGTAGTAACAAGGGTCTGAAAATTAAGCAGTAAAATATTATTATAAAATTGATCTATAAGGTTTAATTTTGATTTTGTACAATTCAGAGAAAAAAGAATAGAAAAAAAAATAACATGAATTTGAGTTAAAGGAAGTAAAATGATAAAAAATAAAACAAAATAGAGTCGACTTATGTTTTTTGAATTAGGTATCTGATTAGCTGTGTGATTTTAGCCGGTATACGGCTCTTGAGTTAAATATATTGATTAGTTCCTCTACTACTATTCTTGCAGTTCGTTCTTATTTCCGATTTTAAAATGTATTTATTTATCTTGCACTGCTTCTCTAATTGTGTTGGAAGTTCATCTAAGTTAATATCGCTTTGATCGACTATTTAATTGGTTATGTCTTTGAGTCCTAGGTGTAAAGTTCGTTCGATTAATGCTCGAGTATAATCGTTCCTTAATAAGTTTGGTCGGATTATACTAAGAGTTATCTTGACTAGATTGCCCTCGATTCGTTTGACTTTCCTTATACCTCTTTGTGTTAGGTATAGGCTTTCTATCACATACAGTAGGGCCGGTCTGACATATGTTTTGAATAAGTGCCCTTTCACTATTGAGTGTGTTTTTGTGTCTAACAGTCCTAGTGATTTAAGTCTCATAAGGACTGACATGGTAGCCCTATTCCTTTTCTCAAAGTGCTCAATATTCTTGTTCTTATCTGTGATTTTAACTCCAAGGTACTTCATTTGTGTGACTTGCTTTATTTCGGTTCCGTTTAGCTTGACATGTGTCTTTACGTAGCTCTTCGACCGGTCTCCGAATCTTTTTTTTAAAGGTCAGACATACGGTTTTGTCCTGATTGAACGTTATGTCGTTCTTTTCACCGTAATTTTGAGTTATGTCTATCATTTTTTGAAGGGCTATTTTAGTGGTATTTAAAAGTAATATGTCGTCGGCGTAAACGAATACGGATATGAATATGAATACGGATAAAAATAAGTACGGGTTTTTAGTTTGGTCTACTTTTTGGTCTTGGACTGTGTTTTGTCTTCTTAATATTTTTAAAAAAATAGAAATTTATTTTTAATATTTATGTAATATTCGATTCGATTATTATTTCTTAAAAATATGGTCTCTAGATTAATATCAAGAAAGTTTAATTTGTTTTTTCTTGTATGAAACAGCCACATCAGACTTTGCACCAAAAAATGTTTGTAACACATCTTGATAGCTTTTATCGTCCTTGTGCATTCTGACTGCTTTCAAAAATCTGTTCAATAATTTTATGCGAGAATATGATCATTATAATTCGTTTCGATATTCATTTCATTGCTGATCCTGTTGAAGTATTGTTTTTGGCCTTGATTACACTGTCATTAATTTTTGCTGAAGATAAAAGTCCAGAACTTGAGATACTTTTTGGTTTGACAAAATGTGTAGAATCATATTAAGCCATATTATTTTTTAATCTCCTGACCTTGAAAATACTTCGAAATTTTATTTTACAAAATATTTGTAGAAGATCTAGAGAAAATAAAGATATTTTCAAATAAAAGGATTTTATTTATTAAAAAATGCAAAAAACCAATCACCTCCCGTTATTTTTTTTCCAAACAAGCTGATTTTTTTTAATAAATATTAGATCTTATTACAAATAAAATCAGGCAGCCTTTTTTCTTTAAATCATCTTGGTTATAAATTTTAACCAATTTCTTCAGCAAGCATTACACGGTATTTTATTATCCCCTAAAAATAAGTTGCTTAAAAACAACTGCTAGAATTTGCAGAGTGAAAAAAAAACAATGTTTTGATTTTTAAATTCACTTAAAAACACATAAAATAAAGTTTATGAGTTATTTCAAACTTTTTATAATATTTTACGACGTGTTGCAAAATGTTCTAACCCATGTTCGAACACGCCCTTAACTTATTTTAACTTTGAACTGATTTTCACTTTTTTTTCTAATCTTTAGCCAAAAAACTTATGAATTATTTAGAGAACCTTATGAAATAAAATCTAAAAGACCAGGGAAAAAATATTAATATTAATTGGATTTAAGTTTAAAATAAAATAAATAACTAGAGAAGCTAGACTTTTATTATGCGAGTAACATATATAAATCGTTTAAAAAATAATTTTTTATTAAAGAATTACTTAAATTTATTTTAAAAAATATAACCGATAAGGTCTTATTTCAATTTTTAATAACTTTAATTTTTAAAAATATTTGAAAATGTTTCATTTTCGCACTTGATAATCCATGAAAATTCCCAACCATTATATTTCTTCTTCCATGTATAAATATTTCTTCGAGTATCTTCTTCATAATTTTTTTGATCGGCAAATAAAGGCTCATTGTATTTTAAATTAATAATATTATATGTTAGATTATTTTCAGATGATTCGACTCTCCACATAAACTCTTCGTCTCGCCTCGATTTTAAATTTTTCGTGTGAACATGTCTGTTGTTAGTTTGAAAGAAAAAAAATGCTTTTATTTGTTTACCAGCATTTAAATATTCTTTGTAGTACAAATTTTTTAAAAAATATACATTTCGACGGTTTTCAACAGGCTCAAAAAGCCAAACGCCTTTTAAGTCATTTTCACTATATCCAAAATTTAGTTCGTTTTTAAGTTTATAAAATAATCCTGGAGGATAAGAATAAACTGTTCTCTTGAAATAATGGGAAAATAAAATATTGGCAGCGTAGATATATTCACCATATTTCTCATTAAAAATTACGCATTTTAATTCGCTATTTTCTTGAAATCTAGACAGTTTTATTTTCAGTAAAAAATAAAAAATAAGATTTAAGATAAAGGCTTTCATAATTTTTAGGTTCAAATCAGTTGTTATAATATTCCTAAAATTGATTTTTCGTATTAGAAAAAATAGTTATTGTTTCGATTTGTAGTTTCAATTTAAGTTAAATAAAAAAATATCAATGATCTCCTGCGGCTTTATACTTTTAAGTGTTGCTACGATTGTTCATTATTTCCTTTTTAAAAGGTTAAAAAACCAATCGGTTTCAAAGCTGACTTTAAGCCGTTTAAGTTTTTTTCTTTAAAAATTATTTATTAGAACATTAAAAAAAACTCAATTAATGAAATCTAGGCAATTAATATTCACGAATTAAATAATAATATAAAACCAGATTTAAAATCTATTTGGAATTCAAATTTTTTAAATAAATTAAAAATATTATTAACCTTTAAGGCAAGAAAATTTATCCTTAAGACAAGTCGTCAAAAAAATTGGCTATGTGCTTAATTGTTTCGTTTACAGTTTAAAGTTTTTTCTATTTGTTTGAGTGATTTATTTTTAAAATTGTACTTTTGCTATGTAAAATTTTTGAGAGCTTATTAAAAGATATAAAGCTTCAACACCCAGTCAGTAAAATTTTGAAGAAATTTTAAAGGAACTTTAGAGATTCTCTAAAATATCTTCAAAATTTAAAGAGAATTTAAAGAAAATTTACAGAAACCTTATAAAAATTTTTTAAAAAGAAAGGAAAAAAATAATTTTCGAATTAACTTATAAAACATTATTTATTAGAAGTATATGTCTAACTCCTTTAGACACTGCTAACAAATAATTTCTGAAATAAAGAAAAATTAAAGAAATTATGAGAATATCAATGGTTACATGATAATCTCACAACAACTAAACTTTTGATCGAGATCTCTACACTAACTTAAAGATCTGAAAATTTTAAATAATTTAACGTTAAAATAGGCTAGACAAAAAGTTTAAAATAAAGCAAATTAATCGCCGTTTATCTTCAAAATTTCTTTATTTTTACTTTATTTGAGAAAATATAATTTTATGTTTAATTAAAAAAAAAATTTGAAAGTGAACATAGCTGATCTGTATGTGACCTAAAAAAAAAAGTTCCAATCATAGGCATTTAACATGCTTGTTAATTTTGATGGTTCATTTTACCATTTTCGGTCAAACAGAAATTTTTTACTTGATAAGCTTACACATTTTCATCATTTTTTCAGGCTTTACCATAATCCGCTAAACGAAATTTTCCCAAAATTTCCAAAAAATCATCCCATCATTTCATATTAAACAAATATACATAAATAAAATAACAAACTAAGCTCTGACTAAAAGTTTACACTTTATAATGTCTGTCATAGACAAAGGAGATAGACTAATAACATTATTTTAACCGATCTTTTAACTTTTTTGTTCGAAAAAATTTTTTTATTCATATTCAAATTTCTACTTAATTTTTGACCGCAAAAATTTATAAATAATATCATGATCAATATTTTTAAATAAAAATTTTTTTTTTTTTAAATTTTTAAATTTATTTCTCTACTTTTTTGTAAATATTCTTTTATATTTTTTTTATATCTAATTTCGATTGATTTTCATAATATATAAGTATACATTTAATTTTTCTCAAGTAAATTTGTTTTACTATTAGTATTAGAAATAACAAATTTTAAAATCTTAGCTAAACTCCTGATTTTTAATTATTTCTAATAAATCTAAATATTAGTAATTTACTATTTAGAAATTATCAATATGGCAGAAAAGCGGGATAAAAAGATCCCGAAAAGCACCTTCTACTACCGAAGAAAAAAAGAAAAAGAAAAGATTTTAAAAGCTTTTTATGAATTTTTTCCTGAGGTTGATGATTCTGATGAGATGGTACCGAATTCTAGTTCAGCTTTTGTCGAATTAGATGATAAAGAAGACGATACTTTGATAAATCATGTGGATAATAAATATATCTATATGGCCAGTTTTTCTTGCTATAAACGAGCTACCAGTAGAAACTCGTTATTACATAGATAACATTTTAATAGCTGGTAAATAAAATAAAAAAAAAGCATTATAATTTTTATATAACCTTAAAATTAAAGGAATTTTAGTTTCAAATGGAAAACCTGAAACTCTAAATCATTTTTTAAGTGATATAATCATTGAACTTAAAATGTTAGAATTCGGTTTGACATTAAATAACGAAATTTATAAATTTTTTTGCATTTTTGGTGTTTTTGATAAACCAGCCAGATCTCTTATTTTAAACACAATCTTATCAAGTGGATATTTTGGATGTATCAAATGCTATCATCAAGGAACAAGCGTTTCATATAAGAACGGATTTCAAAATATCTTTGAAAGCAATCAAGTTGAAAATGAATTGAGAGACCATTCAAAATATCTTGAAGACCTTGCCAATTCTAAAGTTACTAAATCAAATGTTAATGGAATAAAAGGAGAAACAATTTTGATGAAGCTTAAATTCTACAAAACGATAGAAAGTACAGTGATTGACTCAATGCACACAATTTTTCTCGGCGTTATTAAAAAACTTTTTAGATATTGGTTTGAGTTTTCTTCAAAAGAGCCTTATTCGTTAAAGAATAAAAAAAAAGAAATTAACGAACGATTACAGAATTTAAGACCACCTAGCTCACTTAATTATGCACCTAGGGATATTTCACTTTTTAATATATGGAGATCTCATGAATTTATGAATTTTATTCTATTTTATTCGATTCCTGTTTTTTATGGTATAATGGGCGAAAAATATTTTTCAAATCTCATCCTATTGATAATTTCATTGCAAGTTTTATATGCCAAACAAATTGATCGGTCAAAATTAGAGTGTCAAAATTTTTTTAAAAAAATTTGTTGGTGATGTTAAAGAAATTTATGATATTCACATTTTGACGTCAAGTTTTCATGAGTTACTACACCTTGTTGATTTAACCTATCAAACTGGTCCAATAAATAATACATCTTGTTATCCTTTTGAAGAACTTAATAGAAAGATAGCAAGAATGATTAATTGAAAAGACTTGATTGGCGACGAATTTATTAAACTATGGACAGTGTCACAGTGCATAAGCATTTATGTAAATGGCTTTTTAAAATCAAATAGATATTTAGAGTTTTTAAAAGAAAATTTTGAAATAAAATCATCAAATCTAAAAAAATTCGGAAGAAAAAGTTCTAAGTCATTTGATATTGGCTAACCAATTAATGTAGATTTAGAGATTTTAAATCAAGAAATTTTAAATTTGCTGCGAGACCAATTTGGGGAAGATCTCAATTTATTATATTTTTCTGACAAGGTCCATGTAAACTCACAATGTTTTAAAATAGATTAATAAGTCAAAATTTTGTAACAGCTTCATTAGAAATAATGAAACTTATGGATATATAAAATTTATTATATCACTGAAAAGCAAACTTTTTATCATATGTAAAAAATTAATTTATATCCATAACCCTTTTTATTGTCTAGAAGATAGTAAGTTAAAATCTCATTTTTTTTTAGCAGCACCATCAAACGAATATTTTTGTATTAAAGAATTTGATAATTTGTTTATTATTTTCGGTCAAAAACACAACGACAGTATGTATATATTAAACGACCTTTCAACAGAGCATTTATTTACTTAATTAAAGCGTGTTTATATGCATCCATAAATATTAACACTTATTTAAACTTATTTTTACAATCCTAAAACCAATTTTTAATTCTCTATATTTTAGACACATTTTAAAAATTGCAATAAATTTTTTTCATAACGTCTATTTTCTAATTGATTTTCTAATCCTTTTTTATACTTTATGAATTAAGATTTATTTTTTAATTAAGAGCGATGTCTAAAAATACAAAAAAAAAAATCAATAACGATAAAATGGTTCTAAAATTAATAGATTCTGATGACCATTACGTAGAACCAAAAATAAAGACCAAGGCAAAAATTAATAAAAAATTACTTTTATCAGACTCAAATGATGATGATGTTTCTTCCGACAAAGAAAACAACATTTGCTTAAAAAACAAAATTTCAACACCAGAAAGAAATATTGATATCTGTACAATAAAAACAAGGTTTGTCTTTTGGAACAGAATTTCATTAAAAATTAATAAAATAAATAATTTTTAAAATTGTATTTAACAAGTAAAAAACTTAAATTTTTCTTTATTAATTAAAATCCTATCAATAAAAACAACTGATAAATTTTAGTGATGACCCTTATTGTTAAAATGCGAAGCTTCATCAAAATATATTAATTAGGAGCTGGTTCAAATAACTGCTTAACTAAAAATAAAGTTTTTGTGGCGTTATTGGTCAAATAGTGGGGCAGCATTGACTTATTATACAACTAATAGATCACTAAATCTTTGAATTATGTATTAAAATATTTTAAGTTACTCTTAAAGTTATGTAATGCGTCCAGCCTAGGACTTGACGACCACGAACCATAAATCAAATAATGAAAAATTGAAAGAAAAGCCTACACTTTAAAAAATAAAAGCGAGTAAGACACTTTTCGAAAGCGCCTAACTTCTAAAAATTGAATTTTTAACAGTTTTTGGAAAAAATAGACGCTTTTTTTAGCCGTCAAAAAAATTAGTCGTTTTTAGAGAAAAAGGTGTCTAACTAAAAAACGGCTAAATAAAGTGTCTTGTTTTTAAAATAAAATCGAAATTCTGTAATGAAAAATTTAAAACTAGTCGATTTTAAATCAGGCACTTTAAATTTTAGACGTTATTTTTTAAGAAATGACTAAATAAAAGCGCCATAAAAATAGTGACTACTAAAAGCGTCTTTAAAACTCTCCACGATGACGTCTAGTTGTAGCGCCAAAAAATGGTGTCTAAGTCGCTTTTGATTACCGAGCCTAAAAAGCCCGGCCAATGATGATGATGATGATGAGTCGCTTTTATTTTTTAGAGTGTTGCGTTCGTGTTCGGCCTGGTAGTCCATTAGCCAAACTGATGTTAGGTCAATTGAATGGTTCTTTTTGAAGGTCCTTTTAATGAACGTTACTTTTTAGTGGCGGTCTTTCAAACAGTGTGTACAAAACGGTCTTTAAAACGGTTAAAAAAAAATTCTCTATTTTTTAAATCTTAGATTTTTTTAGAATATTCTGTTTATTTTAAAAAAATTATTATCCTTAATTCCAAAATATTCCACAAACATTTAATATTAAAAACAATTTTGATCTAAATTCTAGTTGTAACAGCAAAAATTTTTTTTTAATTTTTCAGAATTGAAAAAGAGAAATTTATTTTTACTGATTAAAAGACCGTCAATTAAAAGGACCGTCCTGTTAAAAATTTTTCTAATTTATATTTTAAATATTGTTCTAATTAGTGATCAAAATAAATTTTAAAAAATTTTTTGTCAAATGGACTCTGGTATCTAATTTGTAATATTTCGTTTAACCCAGGTACACGAATTTTTTCTACTGATATGACTTAAATTCTTAAGAAGCGCAAAAAAATCTAGAGAATTTAGTTTTTTTTTTAATTCGAACAATAAAACTCAAATAAAAATAAAAATTAAATAGATTTTTCAACTGTGACCTTTACCCTCATTGTATATTTTTTATCGTGATAATTTTTTTTTTTTTCTTTATTTTAAAAGTCTAATTTATTAGTTGAAGTCAACATATAATTAATTTTCTGATTAGTAAAACTAATTAATTTTTACTTATGCCGATTTCCTTAAATTTAAATTATCAAAATCAACATCAATTAGTGTCAAAGTTTGTGTATTTTTTAAATAAATTATTTAACTTTTATGATATTTAAAAAAAATTTTATTGTTTTCCTACTAGAATTAAAAAAATTGTTTTATTGGTAATTGGGAAAAAATTCTTTTTTAAAATATCAAATTAAAAATTTTTTTTTTAACAAACACTTTTTCCCGCGGATAATGGTCATTGAAGCTTAAAGAGGTGGCGATCTTATTGATAGACACTGTGTTGTAAATTTCATTCTTTTTATATTTCCTTTATTTACTAAAAATCTTTGAATCTAAATCGTTAAAATATATATTATTGTTAAAACTTTTATGGTATAATAAAAAAGTAATTCATCAACAATGCTATAAAATTTTTAGGCGCAGTGGCCGTCATCCGCGAAGACATTGAATTTTAGTTCGAGTAATATTATTTTTTATCTATTTTTTTAACTAGGAAAAATGAAACAAGAATAACTCCAAGTTCAACATCTTCTATTGATATTTTTAAAACAATCAAATATGCTGTTGTTTACTGGCTAGGTGAATGCTCATTTAGTATTGTTTCTCAATACTCAATTTTAAATAAAACTAATGAACCGATTAAAACTGACCATGAATATGATATTTCATTCGGAAACAAAACATATTCAGGTTTAGTAAAATTTTTTGGTGAGTTTAAACGTACAAAGATATTATTCAAGTTAGTAAAAGTTTATTTTAATTAGGCTCAAAGATTTCTTGCGAAGAAATTCTAAAAACCATTACTGGAGATGGCACAATTTATCCTACTGAAGCTCCAGTGAAAAAATCTGCCAAAGATGAATTAAAAACTAAAGATCTTAATATAGAATTAAAAAATAAATTTAGAGCATCTGAGGATGAAAATTTAAAACTCAAACAAAAGCTTGTTGAGTTTAAAAGCTCTTTTGATGAGTTAAAATTCGAAAACTCAGAGTTGAAAGAAGAAATTGGAAGACTAAAAATTTTAGTGGAAAACTATTCAAAAACATTTAGTAATTTTTCTTAATCTTAATTTAATTATTATAAAATATAGCTTTTTTTAAGATAAGGACGAGATTGAACGAATTCTCAAAATGTGTCAAATATTTCAGAATATTTATCAAAAAAAAGATGACAAAGATCTATTGGTTTCTTTATCGGATATATTTGTTGACATTTTGATTAAAGAAAATGAGAGATTTGAAATATTTGAAGAGTTAGATAATTGCAATGAAAATACAGGAACATCTTGTTTTAGAAAAATTTTGAATAAACTATTACCTGATTCTTCTATTTTTCAGAATAATACCGCGGGTGAAATAAAAAAGCAAAATTCACGTAAGGTTAATGCTGCTTATCGTAAGTAAAAAAAAAATTTAGATTTTTATGCTTTTATAAATAATTATTTTGTTTAAGAATTGGTAAAGGAGCGTGATAGTACGTTTTGTCAAAAATCACTAAATTTAACTTTAAATTCAATGGTTCAGGATTCTAAAAAGCCATCGACTCCAAAACCAACCAAAAAGAAAAAAGCTGAAATAGAACCAGATTCATCATGAATAAGATAAATTTTTATTTTTTTAATAAACAATATATTTTGTAATTATATCAAAAGACTTAATTTATTTTCAGATTTATTTTGGAATAAAGAAAAATTTAATTTAATTTTTTTTAATGGCTTTAAATATTTTCCTAAAATCTAACCTCGATAAAACTAAAAATTCAAGGCAAAAATTTTTTTATTTTTTCTAATTGAAATAATATATTCATTATGTAATGAAAATCCGTTCTTTTTTAAAAAAATAATATTTAAGTTTTTGTTTTACCAGTGGGTTTCAAAATTTGAAATATGAAACAGTCAAGTCTCTTTAATCCGAATTTCGATATTCCGGAATTCGAGATTACCTGATTAATTTTTTTTGGAAGAATCTGTACTCTTCTACAAAAACTATTTGGTAATCCGATTATAATATAATGTTGGTGAAATTTTGCTGTTCTAATTAAAGAGGGTAGAGTGTAAATTAAAAATAATTCTACGCTTATGTCGAATTTGAGTCGTTTCTGGAGTCGTTCTCCATTCAATTTTACTGTAGTATGAACACGGTTATGACTCAAATTCGATAGAATCGCAGTAAAATTTAATATAATAAATTAATTAATCAATTGCAGTAAAAGTAAAGAATCTCTAAAGAATCTTTAAAGATTCTTTAGAGAAAATTAGTCCAACTTTCTTTAAAAAATCTTTAAAAAATTCTTTAAAGATGCTCTAAAAAATCTTTAAATTTTTCTTGACTGGGCATCTCCTTACAAATAATTTAATTTCTAAATCACAAAATGATTTTCTTCCTAAAAAATCTTGCTTGACAAACTTATTAGAGACACTAGATTTTATTACTCAGCGATCTTAAGTGGAATACTCAAATCAAAAATTCAACTACTAAAACCAAACGTGTCTTAGGTTGTATCAGAAAATCATTTAAATATCCTAGACCCGAAGTAATAAAACTTTTATATAATTCTTTAGTCCGTCCTCAATTAGAATATGCTATCAGCTCTTGGTGTCCTTACTTAGAAAAAGACATAAACGAATAAGAAAAAGTGCAGAGAAGAGCAACAAAATTAATTTTTGAACTTATTTTGAACTGAACTGATTTTTCCCAAAGATTAACAGCTCTGAATTTGACGGATCTAAGAACAAGACGACTACGTGGAGACCTAATTCAAATGTATAAATTAATAAACAATTTTGAGAGTGTAGATTTCGTTAATGGCATAAAATTCAATTCAAAATTCAGTGGCGAAAAAAAGATTTACAATTTAAGAAGACATAGTCGCACCATTGTTCGTGAAAATACAGGAAAGTGTTCATCAAGATTTAATTTTTTAACCAATAGAATTGTTAACAACTGGAATCAATTGACACAAGAAACAATCGAAGCAAAGAGTCTAAATAGTTTCAAATCGAAAATTGATGAATAGTTGTTGAAACGTTGTTCAAATCGACTGCTTTAGTCCAAAGGGCTCTGCTTGTTTCAAGCTGCAGTTATTACTACTAATACTAATATTTATTCAACTATTTGCATAAATAAGTTAGAATAATTTATTCAAACTTAGAATTAATTTCATTTTGAAAATCAATTTTTTTTTTAAATTAGCGTAAACCCTTGCGAGATAGTGCGTGAACTAAAACACGAATTTTCTGATTGGTCAATTTTTTTTCAGCCAATCATAAAATTGGGTACAAACCGAAAATTCAGGTTCTAGTGCACGCACTATCTCGCAAGGGTTTACGGTAAGCTGTTTAATTTAACTAATTTCAGTTTTAAAAATATTAAATAACTTTTTTATCAATTAAACAAAACAATTTGAATATATAGTTATTTAAAAAACAAACAAATAATTGTTTCACACTTATCAAATTTCGAGACCTACGTTAGTTTTTTTCTAAATTCTAAATATTCTAAATTCTAAACTTGATAATTTAGAATGGAAAAAAATTCAATTCTAAATTAACT
>NTPY01000083.1:56084-75476 GCA_002922825.1 Brachionus calyciflorus
ATATTTAATTTGATCTGTCGTTAATTAAAAATTTAAGCTCAGACGATTCAAAACTTTCACGATATCTTAAATAAATTCTCCAAATCTGAATTTACCGCCATTCAAATCTGAAATCTGAAAAAATACCTAAATTTCGAAATATATTTCCTTACCAACTTAAACCAAAGTTCATTTATAATAATTATAAATTAAGCACAATTTTTTATCTATACGATGTTTTTAAAATATTTAGAATGAAAAGGAATAATTAAGTAGGAGTTATGCACTTTTTAATTTTATCGATTCTAGCATTCTAAAATACTCATCACGTTTATTTTTATTCAAGATTCTTAAACTTCTCGGAGCCTTAAGATTCATAATAGTTTCAAATCACAGTAAATCCATTATTTATTTTTGTTACTCACAAAAAAATTGTTTAATTATAATCTAGATATTTAAACATTAGACAAAAATTCAGAATTTAGAACATAAAAAATACATACATTATTTAGAATTATTTAAAACCGCCAAATTCTAGTTTTCTAAATTACAAGTTAATTTAGAATTGAATTTTTTTCCATTCTAAATTATCAAGTTTAGAATTTAGAATATTTAGAATTTAGAAAAAAACTAACGTAGGTAATTTCGAGAAATAAAATTTCGATCAACAGAAAAACAACCAAGAAAGTAAAAAAACTAGTCCGTAATTTAAAAAGTCCTATAATAGTTATATCCGATTGTATTTGACAGCAGAAAAAATTTCCATTTTCAAATCTTTTTAGTAATTTCAAGAAAATTTTCTTTAATCTGGAGCTATTAGTCCCTGTTTAAAAGCATTTTTTCAATTCAAGTTAAAGTGTTTGGGGAAAGAAGAAGCAAGTTAAAGCCTTAAAATGTTAAATTTTACTTTCTTCTTATTTTAGACAAATTTAACTATTACTTTAAATTAAATTTAAATTCAATATTAGTTGAATATTTTTTTTGATTTAATAAATATTTGTGAATCGATTTTAATTTTTATCATATTCTAAATTTTTTAAACGAATTGATTTATCATTTAAATTATTAAAAAAACCTTTCTCATATTTGAAAATCGCTCGCAGCTAAAATAAATAGAGTTAACTTACAGCACTAATTAAACAAAAGTATCCAATGAAGCAAAAGAAACGACTGGTATAGTTACGACGTAAGTATATCTTTTGTTTCTTATAGTTTGTTTTAAAATAGACTATTAACTTTTAGATATTTTAGCCATAATATAGCGTATTTTCTTAAAAAGGGAACATTTATAGGTGATAAAAAAATTATTAAAAACTTTTTTAACCGCTATTTTTAGTTTATTAACATATTTCAAATTATGGTTTCAATTTTTTCATCCCCTATAAATGTTCCCTTTATTAGAAAACTTTCCATGTAGTGCCCTAAATCATAATATGTAGTCGTACTTATAAATTTCAAGTCTAACAAGGTCTTTCTGACTTCACCTTTCTCAATAATTTTTATTTTTAATTAAAGCTGTTGAGCTTCCTTATAATTCTTAGGGAAACATTTTGTTTTGTAAAATTTGTATTATCTGAGGTTAAAATTCAAAGATACTAGAAAAATAATAGCTCCGTAACTACGGTTTATGATTTGGGACGCTTTAAGTTCTATGGTTTGAAAGTATTTAATATACTTTTAAGCCATCCTATGTAATGAAAGCCATAAAAACAAAAAAAAATTTGCATCAAAAATTTAGAAACTAAGAAAGAAGCAAGCTCGCTTTTATAAATACATGTTAAGTCTAACCCAATTCGATGTTAAAAGATATAACACTTTTTTAAAAAGAAAAGTTTCAAAAATTTTGAGGACTTAAAATATCAAATGTTTCTTTATAGGTTAAAGTTAATCAGAATTTTTTCATTAAAAGTATTTTCTGAGTCAAATGTTTGTTGGCTTTTATCTTTGCCATTCTTTTTCTGTTTATAGCTTTGTTAATTCAACGTTTCAATTAAATTTTTATTTAGTGCCGTTCTAAATTGGTATTATTTTTTTAGATTATTTAGAAAATATTTGGAAATTTTAAAAAGTAAATTTTTCATTTACTTGGAATATTTTCAATAAATATTATAATATTTCGAACTGAAATAGTTGAGGCTTCTAGTGTTAACCGAAACCTTTTAATCGATTTTTTGTCAGGTTCTATCCTAAATTTTATTATTGCTTTGACATTTTATTTTTTAAAAGTTTTCCGTTAACTCTTATCTAATACTCTTATGAGAAGTGATTATGAAATTAGTAAAAAATCTACATTAAATTTTAAGATATAAGATAAGAGTTTACCGTTAAATTAAAAATTATTTTGTCAGTATAAAAATTCTCGAGTTGAAGTCTGCAATAAAAAGGAATTTCCTTTAAAAAAAGTTTCCTAGTTTATTAAAAAGATCCATTAATTTTTGTTTTTATTTATTTTAACCAAATTTCTTATTAAGTAATATACATTTTCCGGATCAATCAAGTTATTAAGAACTTGTGTTTTTAATATAAAAATTATTAAAATTGGAACAAATATTTGATTTAAATAAAGTTTAAAAAATTCAAGTATGAAAATCTTTAATAAAAGCTCTCCTGTTGCTATCAAAACTTTTCCTCAAGGTTTTTTTATGTTTTTGAACAACTTGCTTTTTTAAAATGAAGATCAAAAATTACTTTTTTGAACTTATACTCTTTTTGCCTTTGTTAACAAAGGCAAACTTGTAACAAAGTTCTAACTTGTAATTACAAGTAGAACTATTGGAAATAAAAAGTATTCGAAAACATAATTTTTCTTATTTAATAAAAAAATATTTTAAAAAAATTTTAAAGGCTTAATATATTCCGGTTTGAATGGTAAACCTAACGAACCAAGGACTGTTTTACTGAATAGCTTAAACTTTGGTCAAATAAAGCTTAAATGTTTTCATATGTGCAGTTTTAAGTCATACTGCAAATATGTTGGTATTAAAAATGGATTGTGTAGTTCATTTATTTCATTAAAAGCGGCTGATACACAACAAATGGACACTTTTTATATCAAAGCGTTTAGTGATAATTTGATTCAGCATGTTAATTGTACAAGTAATTTTAAAAAAATTTATAGATTAAAGGTAGCCATAAGGAAATTTATGGTGGTTTATTTGAGTTGAAATTGTGAAAAATTTTAATTAAACGATACTTACAAGGCTGATAGGATCAAATTACCCGAATAACGATATTTTATCAAAAATTAGCTTTTTTATATTACCCTCTTTAACGTAAATTTTATTAGAATACAGTGAATTTACTAGGGTTGTTAAATGAAGTTTGAAACTTTGAAAAATTTCATTCTTTTTTCGTTTAAAGAAGAAAACTAATAGTTTGAAAAAAAAAAAGTTCATTTCTTTTTTATTTCGTTTCATTTTTAAAAATTTTTAAAGTAAAATATTTTGAAAAATTTCAAATTATTTTAAAATTGATAATAGATATTTCATTTTAAAAACTTTGAACCTAAAAAATTTGAAATTTTTTTCCTAATTTTAAACTAGAAATAAAAATTTTGAAACATTTATAATTTTTTTTAATGGATAATAACAAAATCTCCCCGATAAAGAAACATCCAGTGTTAGAAACATACACTTCTCTTTGATGAATCTTAGATTCTTTTAAGATTGTTTTTTTTTAAACATGATTTTTTTCAAAAAATTTTTCAAAATTAACTTGAACTTGAAAAAATTTTAAAAAAAATTGAAAAAGAATTTTAGCACGTTTTTTTTTTAATTTTTAATTTTATTTCAAAAATGGAGAATAATCAAATAATTAAAAATATTGATGTTGACGGAACTTTTTTATCGTTAAGTTTAAATGAGCGTCTGTACCTGAACGACACACGTTTTATGACAAAAAATGGATTTAATATTTACAAACCGCAAACACAAAAAAATGAGCCCCAAGTCAATTTCTATCAGGATTATAAACCTAATTTTAAAAGTAACCCGTTTAAGTATTCACAATCACAAAATACGGGACAATTGTCTCAATTGCAACAGATTGAACAAATAAAGCAACAAGTTATGAATAATACAACAAGTTTCACTGAGTTAAATCAAAAAAAAGCTGATGAGGATTTTGATAGTATTAAGTTAAGACTTGACGAGGTAAAACTCTAACCTTTAAATTATTTTTCATTCTGATTCTAATATTTTTTAAAGAACAAAAATTCAATCAAAGAAATTAGGGATGAACTAGCTTTAATAAATGAACACTTAAAGCTTAATAAGAATGGTAAAGTTAATAAAATTAAAGCTAAGTTTATAAAGGTAATTTATTTTTCTTTAATAGATGGGAAATTAGATGAATTTTTGAGAGTACTTGATCCAAAGTTTCAAAAAATTACAGAGATTAATGATAAATTCGAGAAATTTACTAATCAGGTATTCTATTTTTTAATTATTTAGTGCGTTAGGCCTTTTAAAAGTGGGGATGTGAAGTTCATTTCGATTCACTCATTTAAATTCGGTCAGTTTTAGGGGTGCACATGTACTTTACTTTACTTTACTTTACACAGTATTTTTGTTGAGTTAAAACTATTTATTCTACTTCTACTTCAAGCAATTTTAATTTTTTATTCAAATTTTATTTAAAAAAGTAAAAACTTATTTTTCTAGTAAAAGTAAATTTTTTCATATACTTAATTTTCTTTAAAAGAAAAAAAGTAAATTTTCACTTTTATATAAATCATAAACTGTAATAACGGAACTATCACTTTTATCATTTTTGAATATTTACTTCAGATTAAGGTGCAAGCAGATACTAGAAATTTAAGAGTGCGACTACGGCTTATGATTTAGGGCACTATATTTACTTTTAAAAGTAAACTTTTAATTTACTTGATTTATTTAAAGAAGAAAATTGGTAAAGAAGATCCTTTACTTTACTTAGTAAAATAAAAAAAGTAAGGTTAAGTGTGCAGCCTTATTCTGTTCGATACAACTTTTTTATTTTTATACCTTCCTTTTAACTTTAAATCGCTACAAAATGTAACCACTCTGCTACACCAAAATGTAACCAATATTTTTTCTTCCTTGTTTGTTTATCACCAGAAAATTCATAATGTTAAGTTTATTTTGACTTGAAAAAAAGTCTTGGGTTATAGATTTGTTCTAAAAAAATATCGTCTTTAAAAGAAGTTTTCGTTTAATTTTTCAACTTTTGGTTAAACCTTATCCGTCTTAAAAATTACATTAACCGCTAAAATGGGTCAAAAATGACACTGTTCAAATAATTATTTTAATTTTATATGACTGATTTTTATTTTTCTGAAAACAAAAAAATATTTTGATATAATTGGCAAAATAAAGTTTTATTTCAATTTAAAAATTTCAATTCAATTCTTAAAAATATGAAAAGTTGCACAATTTAATTTTCAAAATAAATTTTTTTTTAAAAATAATTTGAATTGAAAACCATTTAAAAAGATAATTTTTGAACTGAAATTTCTCTGCAAATCAATTTTTTCCTAATGAAGCTTTCTATCATTAGCTAGAATAAGAAATTGAATTTTTTAATGGAAAAAAATACAATGGAGTTAAAATTTAGATCAAATACAACTCTTCGTGTATATATATGTTAAATAAGTTTCCTGTTGTTAAATATTTAAGTATTTTATATTTTTAAAATTATTTGAATTGAAATTTCGAATTGAAATAAAACTTTACTTTGCCGATATAATTTTGAAATGAATATTGATACAAATTTGATCGACTATAATCGGCTCTAAAGATTTCAAGTAGACTGTTAGAAAAGTCGATTAGTCGAAAAAAGTCGACTTTTTCCGAGTCGACCCACAACACTAATTATAAAATGATTAATTGAATATTGAATAGAAATAAACTTCACAACCTCTTTAAAAGTTACGCTAGAAATGTATTATTAGCAAATTATTTAAATTAAAAATATTTTTAATAAAAACTTAAATTTTAGATATCAACTGAGTTGGATGTCTTGATGAATAAGAAATTGAATTATTTAATGGAAAAAAATACAATGGAGTTAAAATTTAGATCTAATGAGATAAACGAGAATATAAACCTACTCCAGTTTCGACTTAACCAAAAGTAAAAAAAATTCAAGACTTAAAATTTCATTAATTTTTTTTTAATTTATTTTAGAATAGAGATAAAATTCGAAGAGCAAAATCAAATTTTAAAAAGAATTGAAGATAGTTTAAACTTAAATACAATTCAAATAAAGCAAGAACCTGTGTATCATAAACTTAGAAAAAAAATTAAGAATGATTCAATTTGTAAAAAAAGCAAGACCAATAAATATGAGTTATTAACCAAGATAAAAAATTATAAACAAATGTTGATCGAACAGAACAATGAATTAACTCAAAGTTGCATTAGTTCGACTATTGAAAATACTCGTTCAGAACGTAGGACACAGTTTAAAGAAGAAGATATAATTGATTATTATCCAAGTGGAAATGGTACTCAAACACAATTTACTTTTAGTGATTTCAATATTAATAATTCAGAACAAGTAAATAGTCAAGATTCAAATGATTCAATATTTGAATTTTAGTGAATTCTAAAATTGTAAATTTTGATTAAAGAACTTTTGATTTTGTTTGTTAAATATATTTTTTGAAAATAAAATATTTTAAATCTTTTTTTATTTTTTATTTATTTTTTAAATAAATAAAGGACCATTAATAATTTGAGTTTAAGTATAAAAGTGGTAACTATTTCAAACTTTTTAAAATAATTTTGCTGAATTTGTAACAAACAAAAATTGTTTAATAAAAAAATAAAGATAAATTTTAGGTTCCCCAAATCATAAAACTTGCCTTTTTTCAGCCTTAATAACACTCAAGTTTATTCAAATAAAAATATTTCGAAAAATTTTTGTTATAAAGGCTTAACCATGCTTTATAAAAGTTGGTTATATAAATAGGCTCAATTTTCTAGTAATTAAAAACTTCAAAAATGCAAAGTAATTTTTTTGAATCTAATTTTTTTTTTGTTTAATAATAATTCAACAACTTCCTTAGGATTCAAATCCTTTATTTATTAAAATTATTGCCTCTCAGAATTTACCTATGGCATTGAGACCCTCGCTCTTAGCTTCAAAACCAATGATTCAATTAAAACCTTATCAAAAAGCTTGGGTCTTTTTTGTTTTGTCATCAATTTTTTTATCAGGTCTCAAAAATTGGTGACCAGGAAAAAAATTAAGTGCCTAGAAAATTTGTTTTTAGAAATTATAAATTTTATTAAATTTATGTTAAAAGTTTATACTAATAAATTTTTAAAGTCGAATTTTTTTAATAAAATAATAAATATTAGAAAAGTGAACATTCTTTTTTTATGAGTTCTTGAATTTTCACTCCTTTTTTGTCCTCATAAAATCGTATACGCTCAGCATAAGAACTCCGATTTGAGGAGAAAAAGGTAGAAAACTAAGCAATAATGTAGGATGGATTGCAGAAATTCCAAGCTATCTGTCATCTTCCACTGTCACATGAGTTTTTACCTTATGCATATGTAGTCGGAGTTCTCTTACCTTGGAAAAAAACATGTTTCTTGACAATAAAATTAAATTTTTGTAAATTAAGTTGAATTTAAAAATTGGAATGACATTTTAGGGTACTCTCTTGATTTGGATTTATGAAGAAATAAAATAAACTAAAATGCATTCAAAATTTATTTAAAATTTAATGTTGAAAAAAATTAACTTTTAATTTGAAAATACACAATTTATTTTGAATTTTTTTAAAATAAAAAAATATAACGTTTTGTTGGTTTTGAGCTTTCCACATTAATTTACAGTTTTTTTTTTAATGTCACTTACACCCTTTGATGATAAATTAAAAAAAATGAATATTTAAGGCACTAGTGTTTTTTGATTTTTCATGTTATTTTAAATTGTTCTTAAATTTATAAACAACTTTCAAAAAATGGTAAAAATTCTTTTGTTATTTGCTTTTCTAACATTAAGTGTTCAGGCTATTGATATTGATAAGCTTTTACAATCTATGAACATTGAACAAAAATGTGGACAAATGACTCAAGTAACATTTGACTTAATCCAGAACGATGAACAACCTAATTATGATGAAAATCCTGTTAATTTAACTAAAGCTGAATATGCTATTAAGACAAAAAATGTTGGCTCTTTTTTAAATACTCCTTTTTATGTTGCTCAAAAGACAAGCACTTGGCAAAAGACATTAAAAACTTTGCATGATGTAGTTTTAACGACTGATTTGAAAATTCCAATAATATTTGGATTGGACTCAATTCATGGAGCTAACTACATTCAAGAAGCTGTACTATTTCCACATCCTATCTCGATGGCTGGAAGTTTTAATTTGGAAATTGCAAAAAAGGTTGGTGAAATAGCTTCACTTGAAACTAGAGCAACAGGAATACCATGGAATTTCAACCCAGTTCTTGATGTTGGACGTCAACCACTTTGGCCGAGAATTTTTGAAACTTACGGAGAGGATCCTTATGTAGCTGGAAAGATGGGAGAAAATTATATTCATGGAAGTCAAGGTAATGACATTAAAAACAGAACTAAAATAGCGACATGTTTAAAAAATTTTATCGGCTATAGTTTACCTTTTAATGGACGCGATCGTTCTCCAGCTTTAATACCTGAGAATTTGTTGAGAGAAGTTTTTTTGCCACCATTTGAGAAAGGAGTTTTGGCTGGATCACCAACTGTTATGGTTAATTCAGCTGAAGTCAATGGTATACCAGGCCATGCTAATTATCACTATTTGACAGAAATTTTAAAAGGCGAATTAAATTTTCAAGGCTTTGTAGTCTCAGATTGGGAAGACATAATCGGATTACATACTCGGGATAAAATGGCTGAAACTCCAGAAGAAGCAGTTAGAATTGCAGTAATGGCTGGTGTTGATATGAGCATGGTACCTTTTGATTTTAGTTTTTATGATCACTGTATTAATTTGGCTAGAAAAGACTCGAAATTTATGGATAGGGTAAATGATGCTACAAGAAGAATTCTCAAAGTTAAAGATCAATTAGGTCTATTTGAAAATGCTTATCCAGTTGATGACGATGTCAAACAAGTTGGAAAAAAAGAATCACATGATTTTAATTTGGAAGCTGCTAGAGAATCAATTGTTTTAGCTAAAAATGAAAATAATTTTCTACCACTTAATGAAAATGATAATAAAAAGATTCTAGTTGTTGGTCCATCTGGTAATATTCTAAGAGTTCTAAATGGTGGTTGGTCGTATACATGGCAAGGTGATGTTGAAGAACATTTCAGAAATTTTGGTTTAAGAAAAAGATCAACTATTTTTGATGCCATTAAACAATTGCAAAATTCAAATATTGATTATTCAGAAGGAGCCAACTTTACTCATGTTACTAATTTACAAGAAACTTTGTCAAAAGCCAGGGAATCAGATATTTTAATTCTTACAATTGGTGAAGACAGTTATTGTGAAACACCTGGCAATATAAATAATTTGCTAATTAGCGAATCTCAACAGCAATTAGCTGACGAATTGTTTAAATTAAATAAACCAGTAGTCTTGGTTTATATTGGTGGGCGTCCTAGAATTATTTCAAATATAGTCAATAGATCACATGCTGTTCTAATTGGTTTATTACCAGGTGAACGAGGTAGTGAAGCCTTAGCTGAAATTCTATTTGGAAAATACAATCCAGATAGTCGATTATCAATTACATATCCTTTAGAACCAAATGGTTTTTCAACATATGATCACAAGCCATTAGAAGTGTTTGATATTAATGTTGTTTCTAATTTGTTTCCATTTGGTCATGGCTTAAGTTATACACAATTTAGCTATTCTAATTTGAGATTGAGTAAAACGCAAATTTCAAATCCAGATGGCTTAACAGTGACTGTAAATGTAAAAAATACAGGTCAATGGAATGGTAAAGAGAGTGTTTTGTTATTTTTAAATGATGAATATGGCAGTGTGACGAGACCAGTGAAACAATTGAAGGGATTTAAAAAAATCTATTTGGAAAAAGGACAATCAACTGATGTTACTTTTCAGATTGATTTTATGGATTTATCATTTATAAATATGCAAAATAAGCGCATCGTTGAAGCTGGTAAATTTAATGTTATGGTTGGAGATTCAAAAGCAAGTTTTACTGTTTTAAAAGCGTCAGATAATAAAGTTACAACAACTGTTTAACAACACAAGCATCAAAAAAAATTTCAAAAAATTTACAGAATTCAGCTTCACCTTATGAATGATGAATTTACTCCTTTTTTTAATTTAAAAAATTTTCATTTATTAATAGCATTTAAAAAATTTGTCAAATTAAATTTTTTACGTATCGTCTTCAAATCCCAACTAGGATTCTCAATAAAAAAATCTTAATAAAAAAAATGCTGATAATAGAAATGTATGTGTTTCGGTAGTCTCCTAACTTCTAAATTGGACTCTAGTCCACCTATTTTTTGTTAAAAACACAGATACGAAAACTCTCAACGTTATTTTGTCATTTCTTAGAGGCTTACCAGTTCAAAGGCAGTTTACAATTCACCAAGGGATTAGGGCGAATAGGTGCTAGTCTAA
Organism: Brachionus calyciflorus; assembly: GCA_002922825.1. Classification (NCBI taxonomy): domain Eukaryota; kingdom Metazoa; phylum Rotifera; class Eurotatoria; order Ploima; family Brachionidae; genus Brachionus; species Brachionus calyciflorus. The sequence goes on from NTPY01000083.1 coordinate 66,655, forward strand.
ATGGTGATCTGAGCTCACGAAAAAGTGTGAACTTTTTGATGGTTCACCAATTACTGAACTCAGGTCACCTGGATTAAATTACGTGATCTTTGAAAAAAATTGACTATTAATAAAAGAAATTTATTTTTTAAAATAAAAAAATGTCAATAGATTGATTAATTTATATTAATTGAATTAATAAAGGCTTAAGCTTTTTTTTATGAGCTTTGCTTTTATGTAGCCTGAGTCCGAATTCTTCTTTTTTCAAGTCTTTAAGCTTGTAATTTGACATTATTCGAAACCATACTTAAACAACCATCATTAATGCTACTCAGTTTAGATTCAATTAATTTTTCATAACTAGACTTTATGTTGTTTGACTCTTGATGAACATTTTTTCTAATAATCAAAGACCATGTCCTATAAAAATCATCATTGGATCATTATTGGATCGACAAAGTGATACTTATAGTTGACATTTACATGTCTTTAGTTCTTTAGACTAGCGATTCTGTTGTACGATGACCAAGTGTCTGATATGATTGTAGAACCTTCTTCTACATGATCGAATATAATTTTTAGTAGAGTTGAAGCTTTACGGTCCTTAACAATTTCTAAGCCTTTCCTCCGGCACATCTTTCAATCAAACCAAATATCCAAGTTTGACGAATCTTTAAAGCTTTAACTTTATTGGATTTAGCTTTATCTACTAAAGATTCATCAATCTCAACATATTTACCTGGTCCACCAATTTTTATGCTGTTCTTTTTCAAGATAGAACTAGATATTTTTTTTTATTTTAAAACGTTTATTTATTTTTTTAAAATGGCTTTGAGTAATAAAAGTCCTTTCGCCATATAAAATATTATAATACAAATCAAAATACAATAAAACTAAGATTAGAAACTTAATTTAGAACTAGCGTCGAGTTGTCCATAGGGAAATATCACTGGAAATAAGACAAAGAGGGGTTTTATATGAGGACTGTTCAAGCTGGTTGGCCCTAGAGCTTTCAACAAAACATCAACATAGTCCTTGACGAGATTAGTGACTAATTCATTATTGTGAATTAAACTGTTTTTTGTGTACTTAGTGAATAATTTTTTATGTCTGGAGTCGACCGTATGTACTTTAATTTCATCTAAGAAATTGAAAAACAAATTTGAAGGAGTGTCGTATGGTAAATGGTATATGGATTTAAATGATATGTTTTGCAAGACTTGAAGCTTATATAGGTTTGTTTTTGAGACAAGATTAGTAATAAAAAAACTATAATCTATGATGGAACCGACTAGAGCGTTATAAATTCCAGTTAATGTTTTTTTGCTTAGCTTCTAAGATTAGCGCGATAGTATCTTTATTATGTCTATTCTTTCACGGCACCTAGAGCGAATAAATTCAATCTGAGTGTTAAAGCAAAGACTTTCGTCAAATTTTATTCCTAGGAACGTTGGGTTCTCTGTGTAAGGTATTCTTTTATTAAAAAGGTTTTTGTTTTTTGATGGATTTCCAGAAAAAATAATAAAGCTACATTTTTCAGGCGACATTTTAAGTCTCCAGGACGAGAGGACTTATAACCGCCCCTTGTGGCACACCAGTTTCAATATTTTCTTCGGTCGATTCTATATTGTTGATTTTTACAAAAAATATACTATCTTTGAGAAAACTTTTGACCCATTCAAGGATATAAAGTGGGGCTTCAGCTCAACTTAGTTTAAATATGATTCCGTTATGCCACACTTTGTCGAAAGCTTGAGAAATTTCAAAGAAAAGAGAACAAACTTTTTTCCCTCTGATTAAAGATTCAGCGACTTTTTGTGTAAGGAAGACCAAATTATTTGAAGTACGACGGTGATGTCTGAAACCAGATTGTTGTTTGCAGAAAAAAACCTTCGCGGCTAAATAATTGTAGAGTCTATTTGTAATAATTCTTTCCAAAATTTTACCTAGACAACTAGTGACGCTAATTGGGCGGTAGTTTGAAGGGTCAGAACTGACTTTCTTTTTTGGAATCATAGTTACTTTAGAAAGTTTCGAATCCTCGGGAATTTTAGATTGGGAAGGCAGAGATTAAAAAACTTAACAAGAATATTTAAAAAGGAATTAGCGAGATTTTTTAGCATCCTGTTATTTATCTTATCTTGACCAGAGGCTGAATCATATTTTAGTTTTTTCAAAATTTTTTTCAATTCTTGAATAGTTATTTCTGGGAAAGTTTTTTCCTTTTAAAATACGTGCTATTTTGTAGATAATCTTTATCTGACACATGTTTTTCAATATTTTCTTAAAATTCCCTATCGAAAGATTTATCTTTATCTTGTGAGAAAGTTTTCACTAAGATATTTTTAAAAATTAAAAAGCTCACATTTTTCAGTGTCTGTTTTAAAAACCTTAGATCCAAAAGAAAGACTTGGGATATGGTTCGAAGAAGAGTTTTTTTTAAAAGTATTTATTTTTTTCCAAAATGGGCGCGTAGAAATGGGATTCGAACCGAGTGAATTTAGAAAATTCTCCCAGTTGTCATTTCTAAATTTTTTGATCGCATACCTAATTTGATTTGTTAGCCTATTACATTCCTGCCTGGATTGACTTGACTTTTCTTTTAGTTTTTTTAATACTTTCCTCCTCTGGATTAATTTGACGATATATTTTGGTAATGATTTCCTAAATTTTTTTTGAGAAAACTTAGGAATAGCCAAATGAGCTGAATTAATAATAAATGAAATAATTTCCGAGCTGATTTGATCGATGTTTTCGGATTGTAAGTTTATACAAGATTTTTCCAAATGGTATTTAAATTTTTCCCAATCAGCCGATTTCAAGAATTTTTCCATTTTCATTTATTTTTTCAGTGCTAAAGTATTTAATTTGGCGTTTAAGTCGCCCCGAAGTTTAAAAAATTCATACTTTTTATTAATAAAATTTAGAATTTCTGGATTTAGAGTTTTGAACTGATTATTTTTACTAGGGGGAGGATTATACCAGCTTATTATATGGAGATCTTTTTTTAAGTGAGCCAAAGGGCACTTTAATAGCAAGGATTTCAGAATCAAATTGTTCAAAGTCTTCTATTTGAGTGAATATATACTTGTTTTTAATTAGTATAGAAACCCCACCTCCACGCGAATTCGTACACTTATGAATACTCCAATAACCATTAAAATTTAGAAAAAATTTGACCTTATCTAGTTTAATTTCATTTAATAGTAATATATCTGGTTGATGCTTTTGAAGAAAAACTTCTAATAACTCTTTTTTGTTTGCCAGTGAGTTACAGTTCCAATGGACAACTTTGATTCAGGATTTAGAAATAATATTTTTCATAAATAATCTTATAAAGATAGTAAAAATAAAGTGAATAGGTTGTGAAAATAAAAAAAATTGAGCAGATAAAAGAAAAATAACTAGAAAGGAAAATAAAATGTTCTATTTGCTTGAGTTTATACTTAGTAAATTGGTTGCTTCTTTTTCGAGATCAGCTTCAGAAAAATTGACGTCTTTTGGATTGGATTTACTGGTCTTCTTTTGAGTTCTTTTTTTTGTTGCTGGGACAGTTGTGTTTTCAGGGGTTCTATTAGTTTCTAAGGCAATAGCATTCGCTGTTCGTTTTTTGGTTTACTAGTTGAGATGTCGGATTCTTGAAATGTAAATTCACTTGGTGGTTTGGGTGTTGATTGGACTGTAGATGTATTTCCAGGATTAGAAATTGGAAGCACGTTGAGATTTTTGTCAAGTTGTGGAGTTAGCTACCAATTTGTGGAGAAATTAAATTGGGCTGGAGCTTGAGAATTGTAGTTTTGTTTTGGTTTGTTAGAGTTTGACGTTGGAATATTTGTCAAAAAATTTTGCCCAGGAAACTGGTAATTTTCATTAGGTCTGATAAAATTATCAAATAAGTCACCCTCATTCTCTTCAGTAGTGTTCAATTCGCCATCGTCGAAGATATGGTCATCATTTGGCTTGGCAATGCGCTTAGCAAGATTAAAAGTAGAGCTTAAATGTCCACGTCCATTACATTTGTTACGTTTTAGGACCTTTAGTTTGCAGTGGACAATCTTATGTTCGGTACTTTGGCAAAAACGACAACGAGGTTCACCTCCCCTTTAAATTGGAAAGGACTATTTTGAATATAGGTGTTTTTTGGCAGTTTATTAACTAATTCAAGGTATTTCGTATTTTGTAAGGCGTTGAATTTCAATTTTGCGCGAATTGTACCAGATTTAACATGCTTAAAATCGGGGTCATTTAAGAATGCATCATAGATGTCTTCAATTTCTAATTTTGAAATACCTTCCGAGATAAGGTGCTTTTCGATTAGATGCTTATCAAAGTAAGGTTTGAGACCAAAGAATTTAAAACTAAAAATTTCATTGACTCTTTTATTTTCACGATAGGTAGCTTTAGGGACCATTGTCGTAGCCAGGGGGCTTTATTCTGGGCTTGAGCCCCCACAACTTAAAAAAGTGGGTGAGCTCAGCCCCCATTCTGAAAAAAACATTCGAAATTTCTTGTTAAAAAATTAAATATTTCCTTGAATAGAAGTAAAATTTTTCTTATTTAAATAAAATTTAAATTTGTAATTTAATAATCTCTGAATTTTATATTTTTGTAAAAGTTAAGATTTTCTCAAAATCAGTTAATGAAGTTAAACTTTTTTCCGATAAACTTCTTTGATTTTTATGAAACTGAATGACTTAATTCGTTTTATATTATTTAAATGATTTTGCTGGGACTGACTAAAAATATTTTTTTGGATAAAAAGAATAAGCAAACTTGAAAAAATCCAAAGAATTTGTCTTTTTAGTCATCTGTTTGTTTAAAATTATTTAAAAAATGAAGCAAAAGTTTGATAAAATTGTTAAGCCGCCTCAAAATTTTGACAGTCACCGTAACCAAACATTTGGTTATACCTAATAATTATTAAATTATGGATTTTGATTAAATGATAGAGTTTTTTTTATTTTTAAAAGTAGGTGACTAAAATTTTTTGAAAAAAAAATATTCGTGTATTTTGTGTGGCTTAAACAATCAAAATTTTAAGAAAATTTTATGAGCCCCCCCATTCGAAAAATCGTGGCCACGTCCCTGTAAGGGACCAGTATTTTATAGCGTCATTGTTAAAAGCTATTGATTTTTTAAAAATCGAAAAAAAAGACCTACCGTAAAGTTCCAAATAGAAGAAACACCTTTTAGAAGAAACAGTTTCTTCTATTTGGACGTTGCAATTTGAAATATTAAATATGTTTTTAATAAAATAATTATATTAAGAAAAAAACAACGAAATCCAAATAGAAGAAACATTTTTTTTATATATAATTTATCCACAATTATTCGAACCTTTCTATAGGCTTGAGAAAAAAATGAGTCTTAAAGTCCCAGTCTGTGAGGAGTGTCAGGCGGAGTTTTTTAATGATTATATTTGGCTTTTTTTTGTACTTTCTTTTTCAATTAAGGATAAATTATTTATTTTAATCACTATTTTTATTGTATTTTCAAAATAAAAGAAACTGTTTCTTCTATTTGGAATATTAGATATTTCGAAAAAATAGCATTTTTTATTAAACAACGGTAAAATCGTTGTTTCTTTTATTTGGAACTTTACGGTATAAGAAAAACTACGATATTTTATACATTAACTACTTCTGCAACCCAGGGTTAATAATTCATTACAATTTTTACTTCGCTTTCTAAGAGTTAGTTTAACACAAGCGCTACACGTATCACATGGACGATAAGAAACTATTTCGATATTTATATTTATATTTGATACAAATTTTTCAATTTAATAATTATGTTCTATTTGATAAATTTATTATATTTAAATACTTCAGTGCTCTCGAATTAACGTCGTACCCGTACCCGTACTCCATTCATTTTTGCTGGAGTACGGGTACGGGTACGACGTTAATTCGGGAGCAGCGCAGTATATAAATTTCTTATTGATTCTTCAAATTTGAAGATTATTTGCAATTATTGTTTATATGGAACTTATTCATTTTATCTGAAATTTTTTTGTCTAATTAGTTTATATTAATAAGTGCCATATATTTTGTTTAAATTTTTGTAGAGTTTTTAATTTTTCTATTACAAAAATTTTTCATACTAAAAGATTTCAAAAAAAAAGTTTAATATAGTAAATCACAAAAACTAAATTTTTTTATAATCAAGAAAGCAGGTAAAAAAACATGTTTCTTGTAAAACCCGTTCGGCCTAAAATTCGGCCATAAAAATTTCATGAATCTTCAGAAATTATAACAAATTGGAGAGAATAAAATTTTCTATCTTTCGATATCATAAAATGTAAATCAAATTTTAGAAATAAGATCAAAAATGATTTTGATCTTAATTGTATTTCAGAATATTTATTAATAATCTTATTTTATAATCATGTTTTTACTTATATTTATATTTATTTATGAAGTGAAACGCTCACATCCCTCACCCGCTTCTTCCTAAGCTCAGGCCAGTCCTCTCTCCTTCTTGATAAAATACCAAAATAATCTTGAAAAAATAATAAAAAAAATATAGAAAAACGAAACTAACATAAACTTCGGAAAAAAAAATATCAAAATGAAAAAAATAAAAATAAAATTTCTTGGGCTAACTTTGAGTGAGAAAACTATTAGGTTGAATCTGAAATGAGAATTACATAAATTAAATTTCTTAACTTAAAACTTAAAAATAAACTTGAAAAAGATGAATCTTGATAATAATTCAAATCACTATAACTGTAATAGAATTTTCCTTTACTTATTCTTGATCTTTTTGATTTGTTTGGTCATTAGATGACTTGTAGTTGGTTGGCTGATAATCGTCATATGTGTCTTCTTATTTTTGTTCGGGTTTTGGTTTTTCTCTCTGTTTCTTTTCTTAAATCTTCCAAGTATTGGATTTCTTTGGTTTTGACGACCCCGTATGTAGGGAAGTCTTTGACTTAATAGTTAACCATTCACCCTTGAAAACCTTCCACTTCCTCCATGTTTTGTCAATAACCTTAAATTGTCATATATATTTTCGAACGTAAAGTAACCATGGGTTAGTTGACCCCTGGTTAACCTACTGTTTACGATTACTGGTCCATTATAAATATTTTATTTCTTGTTTTTTTTTCCTTTTATTTTGAAAATTTGCTTATATTTAAAAAGACGCGTGGTGAATGTTTGCGTGAGTGACGCGTGTCTAGTAAAATTGCTCATTGCTTTTCTTTTGTTTTGTATTGGAGGATTAATTTTAAACAAGAGTCTTGATTAAAAGAAGAGGTTTCGAATTGAGTGTAAGAGTGATAATAATTTTTTTTTTTTGAAAGGTACAAAAAAAGAATTTTTTGCTAGAAAACGAAAAAAAAATTATTTGATAATATTGATAAATATAATAAATATTAATACGTGATACAAAATAAAATTTGATAGCTTACTTCGACATCTAAGAGTATATTTGATCCTTCTTCCGGATTCTGTCGTGCTTGCAACTGGATTTAATCATCTTATACTGTAATCCTTTAACGCATTTAGACTGTTTTTTGCAGATGTTGAATATGAACCATTCGGCTGCGTTATCATCTATACCCTTGACAACGACAACAAAAAAATCAAGAAATAAAGATTACTAGTTTACAAAACATTTTAAGAATTTTAGTATTTTAACCTGTCAACATGCTTCGTTTTACGCTTGCTGCGCCTCGGTTGATTCTGAGAATTAAAAATTGGCCTTTAACAAAATGAGCTATGCTACAAGTTCGATACAACGACAACAAAAAAATCAAGAAATAAAGATTACTAGTTTACAAAACATTTTTAGAAGTTTAGTAATTTAACCTGTCAACATGCTTCGTTTTACGCTTGCTGCGCCTCGGTTGATTCTGAGAATCACCAGGCTGAACCATTAAGCTTAGCTTGAAAATAGTAGTTTGGCTTAAATGTTTCAACGTCTTCATCAGTTGATTCCTGAAGTGATTCAGATGAATTACCAAAATTTTTTGTCGTTCATTTTGAACAACATTATTTTGTTTTGTTTCAGGAGACTTATCTAAGTTTTTCTTTATTTTGGCCCTCACCATTTTCTTCCGTTTTTTCTCTAAACTAATTTTTGATTATTTTTACTTTTATCCAAAATTACCGAGTCGTCTTTTTAGCTAAAGTGGGATCCGAAAAAACCTTTAAGGCTGTTGTGGTGAACTAACTTTGGCTTTGAACTTGGCTGGTTGTACTTTTTAATTTTATAGTTAACTGATTCAAATTTATCTTGAATGATAAATGGACCGTCCCATTTTGGTGACAACTTTTTTGAAAGACCTTTTTTCATTTGCGGTTGGTTTAACATTACCAGGTCATTTACTTTATATTCCACTGGTTTGATGTTTCGATCGTGCTGAATTTTTGATTCGTCAATCATAAAGTCCTCTCGACATTTTTGTAAACATCACTAAGTTTTTCTTGTAATTCTTCTACGAATAAATTAACCACTAAGTTCTCTTGGCCTGTTTCAACCAACTAATAAATTTTCTCATTTGATTCAGTTTCATTCTCAATTACCAAATGTAATGCGATTTTTAGTTTTCTTCCATACACAACTTCGAATGCTGTATGGTTAGTGGTTGCATGGGTCGATGTATTGTATGCATATGTTAAATATTGTAAGGACTCGTCCTAATCATTTTGGTGCTCTTTACGAAGCATTAAAGCATTGTTTTTAATGTGCGATTAAATCGTGAGCGCATGGCCGAGTGGTGTAAGTCGAGTCCTTTGGAGCGAAAGGTCTAAGGTACAATTCTCACTAGGTGATGAAATTTTCTAACATCGTAAGATGTTAAAATGCAAAATTATAAAAAAAAGATTAATCGTAAT